>RHPI01001965.1:628989-687579 GCA_009103225.1 Chlorokybus atmophyticus
GGGGGGGGGGTATTGGTAACGTATACCTGCTACTTACCCCAGTGAGAATGCCGATGTACGACTCTGATATTCCAATCATCTTGTAGTAAACTGCACCCACACAATGCATGCCCAATGGTTAAGTACCATGCTCTAGCATGTCAAAAGCAAGCAGGTGCAAGCATTGAACACGCTCAGGCAGAGGAGCAACCATGCTGCAGCCGTGGTCTGTTGTTGCTTCTACCAATACTATGTACAAGTCACAATAGCAAAGAAACAATGCTAGCTGCCAAACCTGGCAGGTAGGGCAGCACGCACACAAGGCTTCCGAAGTACCCGCAGTATGCTGCCTTCACCACTAGCAGCCGCCTGTTCACGCCTGGCCACCATCCAGCTTGGTGATGATCATGATGCTCGTCGTCCACCATGGCTCCAAGCGAACATGCGCCGCACCCTCACAACCACCGCCGCCGCTTCTCCCACTCTGCTGACGCTTGAGCTGGCTACTGTACGTGTGTCAGCTGCTGCTTATTGGCGGCGGCGGCATTGAACTGGAGCGGAACGCCGTGGAAGGAAGGGAAGGCATGCCGAAGAAAGGCAAGACAGGCTTGCTTACAGAGTCGCGTCTGTGTGTTGGTTGCAGAAGTGCAGCGTTTACAAGCTGGTCTGGGCCAGGGATGCTGCACTGAACCCAGCTGCTGCTGCCCGCAGTGCCCGAGAGGCAATTGCTTTGTTTACTATTTGTGCAACATGCAGCATTGCTAACCTACTTGCTCGCTTGTCTGCTTGCCTGCCCTCCTTGCTTATAGCATTGGTCCAAAGTAGTTCGAAGCAGCTGCGGCTGGCTGCCTTGTGAACTTTTGCTTTACACGAACAGCGTCATTGAAAGCATACTGACGGCTCTTGCGGCATGCATGCACATGTGCTTAAGCACTGCTGGGACATTCATACATTGCAGCAAAGCATGCGCAAAAACTCTACAATACTTGTCGGACTTGCGGGTAGTTGATGCATTGAATCACGCAGTGAAAAATAGTTGGGAGTACCGAGTGAACCACAAGCTCCCCGCCAACGATCTCGCGGCCGCGGCGAGCCTCCTGAGCGTGGTCCATCTCTTCAAGGGAGTGCCCGAGCAGGAAGAGCGCGCGGACGTGTACTGGCGCACTCCCGACAACATTTCCCTCAAAGAGCGCGGAGGTGGTGCCGACCTCCTTGAACTAAAGGTACACACCACTGTGCTGGTTATTCGGCACAGACTGAAACTACGTGTATCTGGAAATAACAACACACCTATACCATATGTACAGTAGCAGTTCAAGTGACCACACCCATCAATAATAGTAACTACACTCTCACCAGTGACACCCACTGGCAGACCACCTCCAAGCACTGGAGGTGGTCTGCCAGTGCTTCTGAGAACAAAAGCAATCCATAATGCCATCAAGCTACCAAGCTGCCAACCCAAAGCCTGCAACGCATTTGTTTCTACTCAACTGTAGACCACTTTGCCGCCAAAGTGGTCTACAGTTGAATACCAACATACAACATTGACTGCATGTGACAGGTTTGCAAGGCGCAGCATCCTCAGTGCTTTGGGCTGGAAGATTGGGTGAAGCATGCTGTGGACGGGCAGGCGGACTTGGAAAGCAAGCTGTTGATGGAGGGGCTGCATCCGACTGCGCTGACGGACTCCCTGGCATCGCCTCTGCGCATCATCACGCGCAAGCGACGTGTGCAGGCCAAAATGTCCATTGCTCAGGGCGTCAAGCTGGAGCAAACTGATTTGGTCATTGAATTTGTTGGCACAAACATCCCGCCCTCGCACTGGCGAAGCATAGCTCTTGGCGGCAAGGCTCCTGAAAGCCTGCAAGCTGCCCTCCCAATGCTTGCCCAAGCGGGTCTCCCCAACTCCAATGCGAGCACCGTGTTTGTAGGAGCATACCCCGCGCTCTTCAACTACATCCTGCAGGGAGGATGAAAGCTGAAGTAATGCAACTCTGAAGGTATGGTTGTTGATTGCCGTTGAAGTTTGTTGGCTCGGCAGCAGCGGCTATAACATCAAGGGCTGGTGCTGCAGTGCTCAGCAGAAACTGCTCACAAGAGATACAATAAGATTGACAAGGAAACCTGCCCTTACGCGGATCTCCATTAGTATCTTTTTACTAATATAGCGTCGAGATGCGCCGCACAGCCAGATGTTTTGTGTGTTGGTGCCGCACTACTGGTACAAGCTGAGCCACGGACGGCATGCAGCTCTTAGCTAAGTCAGGTTGCACCCTTACGTCAACTGCTAGTCGTTGCATAGAGAGTATATAGCTGCCAAGGCAGTAGTCTACTTATTGCAATAGTCTGCTTAATGGTGAGTACCAGGATGATTGAGCTTTGTACGAACCAGTGCACACATCATCATGACTGATAGCAGCCTCACACCTGCGGTGTCAAATTATGGACATATATTCGTGCTGTTACATTGTGAAATCAGGCAACTCGCAATGCTACTCCATGCAGGGATGTGTGAACAGTCACCAGCAACTCAGCAGCCAGGTGTCGACCGACCCATTGATGTGCAAACGAGGCATTCTGCCAAAGCTGCAGGCCAGGCCCAAATGTATAAAAGCCCAAAGCTGAACACTGCACACTACTATGATATATAAACAACGGGTCCTTTAAGTATACACAACCAACCATTATTTGGTCTAAGTGGCGCACGTAACACATTGCTGCTTATTGACACTAAACGTCAACACCACTGACCATCAATTAATGTGCGCAAAATGGTTAGACTTGGCCATCATGTCGTCCAAGTCGACCCAGTGGTTGCCGTTGTTGTCAGACCTAACATCGCGGTTGAGCTGCATCTGCTCAGCCAAATTGTTCATCCTGTCAAGCCCCTTGACACTCTGAAGCAGGATGCCATCATGGCCATTGCCGTTGCCATGGCCGTTCGGCTGCAAGCGCTCCATTCTGCTCCTCCACAGCTGCGCAGCATTTGTGATGAGCTCTGCTGCCGCGTCTGTGCCCATCCCCAACATCTGACTGATCTCCTGAACGCGCTCGTGCTCGGAGGTCAGGTTCTGAATTGCCGTGATGGCACGACCGTCATCAGTCTTGTGCTTGACCACCTTGAGGTGCTTGTCGGCGAACACAGCCACCTGCGGGAGATGTGTCACGCACAGCACCTGCGTGTTGCCAAACTCCGAAAGTCGGCGCAGTGCGTCTCCCACGCGAGAGCCCAACCGACCACCCACACCGCTGTCCAACTCGTCAAAGACAGCAACAGGCGAACCAGCTGTGCCCGAAGCACCTGTTGACACATCACTCAGTCAACATCACCTACGATTAACATTTAATGCACTGAAAGTTACTGCTTTGCACTCTCGACAACTCACCTGGTGTGGTCTTCAAGGCAAGCATGATGCGGGCGCTCTCTCCACCGGATGCAACATGGGCGAGGGGGCGGAGGGGCTCGGCCGGGCTGGCGGCCAGAAGGAAGGTGACGCTGTCGAGGCCGTTGGAGGTGTACTTGTACAGGGCGTCCGGCTCTTCCCCGAGCTGTTCTGCCTCACCGACTCTGAATGAGTTGGACCCGCTGCCCCAGAGCGGCACATCCCCGTTCTCGCCGCCATCCAGACCCAAGCCCATTACACGGTAAGCCGAGGGGTCCGCCTCAGTCCAGTTGATCTTCACATGGAACTGGCTACCCTCCATCCCAAGCTGGGCGAGGGAGCTCTCAACGGCCTGCTTCAGCCCGCTCACAGCCTCGCGCCGGCGGCGGCTCAGCTCCACTGCCGCCTCGCCCATCTGCCGCGCCAGCTGCCTGCGCTCGTGCACAATCGACTCCTTTCGCTGCTGCAGATTTTCGAGATCGTCCAGTGTGGACTGCGCCTCCTCTGCCGCAAGTAGCAGTGCGTCAAAGCTGGGTTGCCTGTACCGGTACTTCAACTTGTCAAGGTCCTTCAGACGCTTGGACACCACGTCATAGCGACGATCTGAGAACTGCGTCCCCATCGCAAACGTCTCAACCCGAGACTCCGCCTGCACATGCAAAGACATTGGTTTACTCCACGCAGATGCAACAAGTTGCCAGCAGCGCATAGCATGCGTCATGCCACTGCATGAGAACGAAGGCAAGGCCAATGACCGGTATGTACCTCCATCAGCAGGGTCTCTGCCTGCATGACCAAGTCAAGCGCGTCGTTGATGAGCTTGGCGCCGTCATCCTCCTCCAGTAATTCCTCTTCTTCTGCCAGCTCATCATTGTCATCGTCAGGAGGCGGCCCCTGCTGCTCCGCCTGCAAGCCCTGCAGCTCCCGCGTGATGGCCTTCAGAGTGCTGTACACGCTCCCCGAGGATCCGTGACTGGTCACCACCCCGGCAGAGAACGCAGAGTGCGCACGCTGGCAAGCTTCAATGGTGGCACGGCTGTTTTCAAGCTGCCTCAACTCCGCACGCAACTTGACTTCCTCTCCCTGAATTATGTTCGCCGCAGCAACGTCCTGTAGACAGTTGCATGCATGAATAACATGGCTGCTTGAAGGCATGACTGGTATGCATAGAAGCGGAGAGGACACTTGCATGTAAAACTTAGGTGCAAGTTCACTATGGCTTACCTCGATCAGGTCCATCAGATCATCGGCATCGGTGTTGGTGGCACGGTTGATCTGTTCAGCAGCTTCACCAAGGGAGCGCGCCTTGAGGGCAAGCTGTGCAAACTCCATGGCCGCCTGCGTGGTGCCGGCATAGCGGTCGAGCAGGGCCAGTTGGGCACTTTCGCTGAGCAACGTGTTCTGAACGTTCTGCCCGTTGATGTCAACAAGGGCAGATCCAAGCGCGCGAAGCACCCGCAGGGGGACGATCACGCCATTAACGCGGCAGATTGTCTTCGCACGAACATAACCGGAAGAGGTCATCCCATTTGACGTGCTCGGCTGATCGTCAAGGACAATCTCTCTACGCAAATACAGCCGGCAGCCGTCCTGGCTGAGAGAAGCAGTCGGCAGAGCACTCTCATAGTTGGCGAGCACGCTCTTTATAGCACGAATCTGGTGCCCCGCAACAAGGACTTCACCCTCTATGAGAGCACTTGTTGCAGGAGGACGCACGCAATCATCTATGAGGGGAGCTCCAAGCAGCTGCAGATGATTTCGGTTAGCAAACAGACGGACAGCTTAAGCGCAAGACTGTGGACCACATGCTGATCAAAGAGACACAAGGTTACCCGGCTGGCAAGATGAAACACAGCCAAGCTATGCTGAGATGGTCACCTGAGAAACAGCGCCCAACAGGACGGATTTGCCGGCACCACTCTCGCCAGTAACAACATTCAGCCCGGGCAAGAACTGCACCATCTGTTCTTCTATCAATGCAAAGTTCCTGAGAACACAGAAGACGTATCAGACCCATGCTTTCACGCTTTCAAAGGTTTCCCCACTGCCTGTGTCAATCAACATCATAGATGCCTGCTTGATATTATTGTAGACAACAGGCATGGCGCTAACCAGTGCTGTGCAAGATGGTGCCACAAGAAGGATAGCGACCACTGACATCGCCCACACGCAACTAGAATTGTCTGCCATTTCCAGCAAAACACGTTCTTGACGGCAAAAAGGCAGCAGCGTTGAGTGTGATGCTTGCTTGCTCACCTGATGTTGATGCCACGGATGTACGTGTGGTGGATGGGAAGCATGAAGTCGGCGTCCGAGGCGCCGTTGGTCATCATGGACGAGGCGGAGAAGGCCTTCCTGGCTCTGCCTCTGGGCTTCCTGGGGGAGCTTGGGACGGGAGAGGCGGCGGTGGCCGGGGGTGGCGGTTGCGTTGCTGCCGGGACAGGCATGTGCGGACCGGAGGCGGTGGCTCTGATCGTGGTGGAGATGGTGGAGGTGGAGGTGGAGGATGACGAGCCAGCTGCAGCGGAGAGGCGCCGAAGCTGAACCTGAACCTGCGCCCACTGCAAGCTGTTGCCGCCAGCCTTCCACGCAACCCCTCCCTCATGCACCGGCAGCTGCCTCCCTGCAACCCGCCTGCCCAGCCGCCCCAGCGCCGCTGCCGTCGCCATCGCGGCCGGCACCGCTGCCGGCACGGCGGCCGCCGCCGACGTCGGCATGCCTGCTGCCGCCGCCTCACAACCCCCACCTCCACAACCCCACTAACTAAGCTCCCAAACACACCCCTGACCTACCCCACACCGCCGCCCGAGCTGCCGCCGCCGCCGCCGCCAACTACAACCACAACTACAGGCCTACGGATGGCAGCGACAAGCACATGCGCGAGCAGAGGAGAGTCTCCGCCACAGGCCAGGCTAGCAGAGCCGCAGCCTCAGCCGCAGCCAGCATGGCTAATGAAAAGCAAAAGTGCAGTTGTGTGGCAAATTTAGCAATTGCATGAGACTGTCTGCCACTGATTTAGACACGACTACGGTGAGACACCGTGTACAGAGCTGCCCGTTGAGGGATAGATTGGGATTTCGTTGTTGTGAATTTCATGCATTCCGGGCTCGCGGAGTGAAGCTGAGCCACAAATCATGGGCGTGGAAGGCGATTTAGGACGGCAGCAATCACACGTGGCGTAGGGAAAAGGGAGTGGGGCCCACTCAGTGGGCAGCGGAATTACCACGCATAAAGTGTGGCCCACACTTTATGTCTCGGTACTCAATGGATATGCATCCCACCCATTATCCGGATCGGTTGTTTGCTAGCAACGGGTCGTTAGTTATTGTCTGCGAGCTGACTTTGCGCCGTACGGATACGGGCTAAACGGAATCGGCTTTCCTCAACGACGGCCTGCCGCTGCCTGTACGACTGTGAGGTTCCCATGGCTAATTCGGGGACAACCTCCAAACTCTTGCCTACATCTTATCGCAGTCCACTAAGCTTTGCAAGGATTGCTGCGGGGTGCGGTAGAATTTCTACCGCAGCATCCACATTCTGCGCCTGAGTTTCCAAGCCACGAGTCTGGCTTGTCACTGACAAGTTGCCACGCACGGGGAAAAGTTTCCCGACGACAAGTCAGACTCGTGCATGGTATGAGCCGGTTCTGTCGGCGGCCGTTGCAACGGACCAGTCTCGACCCCGATCGCGGGCGCTCAGCTCGTGATCAGGCGCCACGTGATCTGGACTCAGATGTTCAGTGAAGCCCTGATCAGCCAGTGGTTGAAGGCGCACACGTCAGCGACGACGTCGTTGTCGGCATCGGCGTTGCGAGAGAAAACGGGAGGAAGAGGGTTTTGCTTTCGGGCGGTAACTGAGGCTGCGAAGGCCCAGCACGCAGCTTTCCAGGCCCTTTAGCCCGCAGCTCAGTTGCTTAGCAAGTGCCAGGCAAGGCAGCTTGGGATTGTGCTGAATTGTTCCGCAACAGTCTGTTAACAGTGATTTGGTCTGCGTGCTTGTGAGAACTGAAGATTGTCAGGGGTTGAGTATTCAATCGTTTCCCTGCATTGTTCTTATTACGCATGCATCTGCAACCCTCCCTAGATCAACTTTCTACCATCAACCTGTGCTATGGGGGACGAGGGGGACTGGTCGCCTGTGCTGCCTGCTGTGGTGAGCAAGACGCAGTCATCTACACTGTCTCTCTGTGTGTATAGGTGTGCATGCGTGTGCACCTGTGCGTGCATGCGTGCGTCAACTGGTGTGCTACTCGTGGACAGTTTTACAACTGTTGCGTGATCGCAGGCGAATTTACCAGCAGCAGCGCTGCCCAAAGCTTCAGTAAAGCAGCTGACTCCCCACCCAAATTTCACCGGCACACTTAGGCGGCTACATCTGAACGAGTGCCCTTACCCACCTTCCCCAAAGGTACGCCACTTCCCACATCACCACACACTGTCTCTTTGGTCAACCAACTCAACGAACCAAATGCCCACTTACACAGGTTCAGGAAGCCATACGCAAGGCTGCTGAGACGGTCAACCTCTATCCCGATCCGCGCTGCGAGGAGCTTGCGTCTGCGCTTGCGGCGAGGCTCCAAGTCGATGCGGCGCAGATTGTTGTGGCCAATGGCAGCGAGCAGATCCTGCATGTGAGACACACAACCGCACAAGTGTATTCGTGCATATGCGTGTGCGTGTGTATATGCATGCGAGCGGATGTGCATGTGCGTGTTTGTGGGCGTGCACATTTGCGTGTGCAAGTGAGTGCGTGTGCATGTGGTTGCGTGTGTTTGGTTGTTGATGCTCGGACATCCATTGCTGTGTGCGTGCGTCTGCTTGAGTGTTCACATGTGAGTGTGCACGTGTGCATACGAGTACGCTTGCACATGTGTGGTTGTTTACACTCAAAGTTACATAGCTGTTGTTGAGGTGTACAGGGCATAGCGCAGCTGAACCATGACTCGTCTGGTGGCATTGTCATCCCCGACCCCTCATTCCCACGGTACGCTGCGTCCGCGGCAATCTTTGGAGCAGAGGTGCGCAGGTAGAGGGCAACAAACACACATGTGGTGTATGCGACCGGCACATAACACGTGTTGGAAAGCTGTTGTTTGATCTCTGTGTCTTGGAAGGTTGTGCGCGTGCCGGTGACATCGACGGGTTGTTGCGACGCTAGTGCGATGCTTGCGACGGTGACGTCAAAGACTAGAGCACTCTTTGTCGCGAACCCCAACAACCCAACGGTATGTCCCTCGTCCTTCTGCATGTCTCTGTTGTGCAACATGTGTTCAGCTCACGCGCACTCAGACGATGCTGTGTTGCGCATGCAGGGTGGCATGATGACCGAAGCAGAGTTGCAGGAACTTGCCGTTAATGCGCCTGAGAATGTTCTGCTGGTTCTAGATGAGGTCAGATCTTTACATTTAACCACGCACACCCACATATGTACATGTGAGCATACGCATGTGCACAGCACACACATATTCTCGGATTCACACTTACACACGTGACTCACCCCATTATGCTGGCTATGCTGTCGCCCGTATCGGATTCTGCTGTCAAAGAGAGTATACGCGCGCACGCTTGTTTCCATAGCATCCACCACCTAACCTGATGTTGATGGAGAGCTTGCATGCCTTTGTGTCACGTCCTTTCCTTACAACAACACACACTGGACAGGCGTACTACGAGTTTGCAAGGGCTGCGGGAGGACCGGATGGACTGAGGCTGTTGCTGAAGCACAGAAGAAAAGGTATTTGACCTCACGCACACAACATGGTTGTGAGTCTGCGTTCGTTGCTGGTTGGATCCAACTGGTATCAAAAGCAGGTACATGACACGACATGACACGACATGCGCACGCATGCGTGTACCCGCGCGCACATACGTGTGTGTGGGGTGAGGGGGGGAGGGGGGGGGTAATGTACCGGTTTGCTAAATGAATCTCATTCAGGCCCTTGGATCGTGACACGGACATTCTCAAAGGCGTTTGGTATGGCCGGCCTGCGCGTGGGATACGCCGTCTTCTCGTCTGCGTCTCTCGCCAGCAACTACCTCAAGCTGTCGCCCATATTCCCCATGTGCTCGCTGAGTGAGGTGAGAACAACATATTGGGCAAAAACATTTGCTTCTTCAGTGTCTGCCGTTTTGATCAAGCTGCAGTCTAGTCTAGTCTTGTCTGCTCTGGCCTAGTCTAGTGTAGTTTGGTATAGTCTAGTCTGGCTGAGAGATGGCAACAGCTGTCCTTGCATTGGGCCATGTGTGGTTGTGTGCTTGTTGTGTGTCTTGTTTGCAATGGTGCACGTGTTCATGTATATGGCATTGTGTGGCAGCCAGCTGCGCTTGCCGCTCTGGCAGACGAAGCGTACTCAGTGCAACTCGTGGGACGGATATCGCAAGAAAGAGAGCGCATGTCATCAGCATTGCGGTAATACTTATTGATGGCGTTATTGCCCATCCGGCGTTATCAATGACACAGTTTTTGTGTCTGATACAGGCAGCTTGGGCTCGAGCCTTTGCCATCGTTCGCCAACTTCGTCGCTGTCAAGGTGTCAAAATCAGCCATGACTGTTATACAGGTATCAACAACACCCAAGAACTGCGAAGATCGAAATCAAAAACTACAAAACAGAGGCGATTGCATGCATGGTGCACGCCGCCGTGAATGGTACTCCGTTTCAAGTATTGCAAGTCATCACCAGGTTGTTGTGTTGCAGGAGTTGGCAGGGCGAGGGGTCTTTATCGGTCCCATTAGGTCAAGCGGACCCGCGTATAACAATTACATCAGGATTGGTGTTGGGACTTTGGAAGATACTGATGCAGTCATTGCTGCGCTGAAAGAAGCGCTTATGTGATTGTAATTGATGCACTTCGCAATTCGCCAGGAACAGGTAAGCTGCTCAACTCGCTTTTGTGTGGTGGCCTTTGCCAACTTGCGCTACAGCTGTGTAGTGTAGTTAGCTAACTACACTATAGGGTGGCTCACAATGCGGCAATGGCGATCAACCATCGAAGGCACAATAGTTGCGAATGCGCATTTGTCTTATGCTTACGTGCCTATTGCACGTACACACGGATTGACATTCAAGGACCAGGTATGGTCCTTTCACGGACCCCCCGGACCATGCATGGTCCGCGGGGGACGGACCGTTCCTGGTGCGCAGTCACGCACCAGACGTGGTGCGCGGCCGGACCAGGCATATTGCCGGTCCGACTGACAATGGGTGTACGGACCATGCGTGGTCTGGACCACAACAATACCGGACCATATATATTGCGGTGAATGAAACCAATGTGATTGATCCGAACCACAATGATTGGGCGGATCGTAGCTGGTGCACGTTCAGCTTATCGGTCATTTTAGACAAGCAGCATGCAGCATGCATGGTCTGCCGCCTTAACAAGCTCTTACTAGTCCACATTTCCAACAAATTGCGGACCATTTAGGGTCCTTGATCGAACCAAGCAGCTATTGGTCCACATTGTCGTATAATTGCGGACCATGCATGGTCCTTGACTTCACCAAGCTCGTCCTGATCCAAAGGTGGGAGAGTACGGAGCATGCATGGTCGGTCCTCCATGATTGCTGAACCATGCATGATTCTAGGTTGGTTCGCAGGACAATGATTGGATGGAGCATCGCTGATGCACGCTCGGCTCCTTAACAGTCGCACCATGCATGGTGCGACTGTCAAGGATAAGCTAAGAATAACTTGAGCTATGTCTTGACAAACAATCGGCTAGTAAGATGGGTTATGCTCAGCTTCACATCCTTCTACACGGCAGCCATGAAGGATGCAGATGAGTGGGGGTCCATTGACGACCTGAGGTAGAAACATACTTGCGTTATGTAGCACCCCTTAGCTGGATTTCCGCAGAGGCTGGGCTAGCAGGCTTAGCCTCTTATAATCGTCAATCCAAGCATATCGAATGGTGTGCAGTTACTCCATAGAGTCAAGCACCGTGCATAGTGCAACAGTCAACTCACGTGCATAGACTCAGAATACTGTGGTCTGTGCAGTAGGGTTTTACCGCTCAGTGAGGTGGCGCCGGCGGAGGGAGCAGGCGGGGGCGCTGTTTTGTTGTGGCGGCGGCGGCCTCTTGGCGGTGTACTTGGTGGCAAATGCGCAATATTAATAGCAAGCAAGAAGCTGTCAAGTTTGCCAGGGACATCGGTAATAAGCTGGGAATCAACTTGCAACCAGCCGATAAGAGGAACACCAGTTGTAGGCACCGCCGTTGCAACCAACAGAGTTCCCTTGCCGAAGCAGGCGGCTGATGTGCAGCACGATGTTGACAACCCACAGCCTGCCCATGAAGCTGAGGCCACGCATGACCAGCAAAATGGCGAGATCAGTCAGCATCATGAGCAGTAAGTTAACTTGCTGACCTTACTTGCTTTTCAGCAATGTTTACGCGGTCTATTGTGCATGCCACCTGCAATTGTTGCTATGACAGCCTTCACTAATAATATGTTCTTCACATGCTAGGAGACTGTCAACAGCTGACTGTCAATGTGGCCAGCATCACTACCAGTGGAGTGGCAGCCACATTTTACCCAAGGCAACATGTGGACAGCCGACGGTCGATGTTGCCAGCACCAGCAGTGCCGCAACAGTTCCACTGCAATTTAATTAACAATCGACTGTTAACATGGCTGCGGGCACCGGCAGTGCAGCGACAACTCCACTTCAACATCAGCCTGATCCACAGCCGACTGTCAACATGGCTGGCACCGGCAGTGCTGCCCCTCTCAGCAACCATAGCAACAATGAGACCTGCAAGAGACTGTTGACGTGCCAACCGACAACTTGCATGCACTGACTAGTGACGAAGAGGCTGTAGCAGAACCCGAACAGCAAGAAGTCTCTTAAAGGATTTGCTTCCGCCTGAGGTGCCATGGCAAGGTGTGAATTGTTGCTCACGCTTACTCAACATAGCGCGCGGTTGTTAGAGATGCATTAAGGCTGTCCAGCGACTGTCATGTCCGTTCACTGCTATGCGCAACGTTGAGAACCATACTTCGTTTGTTTACAGCACGTTTCTTCTGACAGTTGATTGACTTAGAGATTGTCATGGCCCACATGCGACTAAACACGGCGGCGCAAGAAAGTATGCACCCACCGCCAAACCCTTTAACACAATGTGATTGCCCTCTACTTGGCATTTCTTGCCAACAACATACCTCAGAGACATCTACGCAAAAGATGCTGCATAAGTTTATGGCATTGCTAACAGACTTGGAGGACTCACATGCCCAGCAATCACTGATCAATAAGGTATTGAAGATTATTTTCGGCACTGAGGATGCAATCGTTCAACTTACCAAAGATCCTGCTTATAACCATAGTCAACTGCGAAATGACCTCCACCCCTTGCTCGGCATGCGCAACCCCTCACAGCCGGCTGACATCACGGCAGTCGATGCTTTGCTGACTTCCATTAAAATGCCAGAGTCACGGAGATATACAGCATGCACGCGATGCAATTATCTTTCGAGATGCTTACCCATTCGGGTTCGAGGACAGCGACGAGGCAGATGACGTTGCCGCAAGTTTGTGCAGCGCTTGTGGAAACAGCCAAGCAGAGGTCAATGCGCGCACGCGCAAGGAGTGCATTGACTTTCTGTACACACCCATTGGTCCAAGGCTCGGTCCATGGCTGCAAGTACCTTCTATTGCATATGACAACCTTGCTTGGCGAGAAAAAGACACCTGGCTCGACGTGCCAGCTAACCAGCCCCTAGTGCTTCGATGGGAAGATTGGCATGGCAGCAAGTGGAGAGAGCTGTCTTCTTTTAGGGACTGCACGAAGACCATTCCTCTGCCAAACAAATGCGAGTGTGGACGCTACAATTATGACATTGACATGTCCAAGCACAGGGACGGTTATCAAAAATGGCATTGCACCGATGACAATGGAAAGGCTGCGCAGCAGTGTATTAAAGACTCGCGCGACATTGCGCTCATGCTGCACAGGCTGATGGTTTCAGCTGCGCATCAGTACAAAGCGGAGCAACCTTGTCATCAACGTTGTTGTACTCAATGGAGGCAAGTGCGTCAGCTCACAGGCTTCGTCCATCATGCCCGTGGTATTTGTCCTAGTTGACGAGCTACTCGACGTTGTTAAGGACTGTATAAACCCGTTTATGAAGCCCATGCTGGATGAGTTGGAGGATTTGTACACCATGGGCTTCCCTACGCACTACGGTTTGGACTAAAGCCAGGTGGACATCAAGCTCCCTCATCGACTGGCTGGTACGCTTGATACACCTGTTTACAAGACCTCGTGCGCAATGCTGTGTCATGAATGTGATTGTCGACATCGCCTGTCAACTTTACAAAAGCTTTGTAATAAATCCAGCAGAGTAAGCACACTCCATTAAGGGCGATTAAGAACGACTGTCACTATAACGCACTTCATTGGTTGCCATCTTTATAAAGTTCATTAAGACCCATCTAAAGACTGTTTACAACGACTGTCAATAGCGACTATCTTTGTGCAGCTGTCCACTGTACGGGACAGTCCATGTTAAAAGGTCGCGGTTGTTCCTGCGCGTAGCTTCACACGCGCTGCCCACAAAGCGGTGCGTTCTAATGCAACGTGTTTTGCAAGTGAAAAGGTTTTCCTTGAGAGACATTGTCATGAACATAGCCGGCAACAATCCCGCTTAAAGCGAGATGGGGCAATTTAAGAATGGCGGCTTATGCGGTTGCAGGGCTTGTTGTCTGCTGGCAACTCATATCCGGTACTCTATTGTCACCAAAAAAGTCACTAATCCCAGCACTGGCAACAATGTTGTTGAAGAAACTCGGAGCAACAGGACGGATTTCCACTACGCTAGCAGCCGCTACCCAGTCGCCATCCATTTGCCAAAAAAACTGCAGAGGCCACTTACCAGCTGGCTTATGAAGTTGAAAGCACAGAAGATTCCAATCGCAAGAAAGAAAAAGCCAAGAAGTATGGCGTCAACGGGCTGTCGCTTTTGTGGCGGCTGTAGCGGATCATCCATATTGTACAAGTCTGACCCATGCCAGGACATGGGTCAAACATGTACACACGCTAGCCGAAGGACTGGCTAAGAGCCTGACAGTTAGCACTCAAATGGATAGTGGGGACGAGCAGGCCAGCAAGCTGAGATTAACAGTCGGCTAACTGTGATGAAAAACGCACGGCCAGGGAGTTGAGGCATGGTTACCGCTGGCCACATGGCCTCAGCAATTGCCTTGGATGGTGGAGGGCGTGAGAGCACCCAGCTCTTTGTCCATTTTGCTGTGCCTTATGTTTTTTACAAGCTGCTAAGCGAAGAAAGAAAAGACCTCGTCATGTGCCTCCACATGATATTTCGCTTGTTTTTTGACATCTCGCACCGCTGGGGTTGGGAATCCGGAAGTCTGGAGCTCGCTGATGCACTGCGTAGGTGCTGGAAGGTGAACAGTGAGATTTGCTTTAGCACTAACAAGAAGATTTTTAGGCACATTGGGGGAACTTGCCACATGCTTGACAACATCCGTCGACATGGCCACCATGATATGTTCTCGTGCTACGCCTTTGAGCGCTCTGTGAAGCTGTATATCAACGCCCCATCCAACATTAAAGAGTACGAGATCAGCTTCATGAAGCAATCGATCAGGAGAAGGTTTGTGCGACTCTTTGGCGTCATGCGTGATGATCAGAGGTCAGGCCTGCTGCTCCACCACAGAGTCATCAATGCACTGTCTGCAACCTGTAAAACATAGTTCAACAGGTCCACCTGATATGAGGTGGCTACAATTAGGCACCCTGAGGAGATATGGGCTCTTGTGGAAGCATATCCCACCTTGGCACACTCCCAGCACATTACAGAGAAATGTGCATTGATTGGACGATGCAGCATTCAGTACGTAGGGAACGACGCCTTTTTTTCAGTTTAGATGCATCCGCACACAAGAGAACATTGCCATCCACACCAAGTTGCTGCGGACAGTGCTTGACTACAAAGCCTAGATGAGGGACGTTCTGGTATACAAGTACGTGCTGGCATTGACAACCGTAGAGGTATCCACTTTATGCTGTCCACTTGACCGTCTCGACTGTCCCTTTCACATTAACAGTTGCAGACTGTCAATGTGAGTATTGACATTTGGCTAATTGTTACTGATTGTCAATAAAACCATTGTTTGCACTTGACAGTGGCCGCATCTCTCTCTCTCTCTCTGTCTCTCTCTCTCTCTCTCTCTCTCTCTCTCTCTCTCTCTCTCTCTCTCTCTCTCTCTCTCTCTCTCTCTCTCTCTCTCTCTCTCTCTCTCTCTCTCTCTCTCTCTCTCTCTCTCTCTCTCTCTCTCTCTCTCTCTCTCTCTCTCTCTCTCTCTCTCTCTCTCTCTCTCTCTCTCTCTCTCTCTCTCTCTCTCTCTCTCTCTCTCTCTCTCTCTCTCTCTCTCTCTCTCTCTCTCTCTCTCTCTCTCTCTCTCTCTCTCTCTCTCTCTCTCTCTCTCTCTCTCTCTCTCTCTCTCTCTCTCTCTGTGACANACATGCATCCTCTCACACAGGCGCGACTGCAAGGATGATGTGATGCTGGATAAAAGTAGCTTGCCATTGTCAGCAAAATCTTCATGTTCTTCCACACATAGTGCAATGTTTACATTACTGTCCATAAGTATGGCCTTCAACAAAATGCTGCTGGCAACCAATGCATGGACGCGGACTCCGGTGCACTGCATGTGCGCACTTTGGAAGATCCCTACATTCTTGTCCAAAGGCAGCAGCTGCTGCGCAAAGTGGATGCTGACGGAGAGACCAAGGCTACTCCCCTGCATGCTGGCTTATGACTTCAGCAACCCAGAGCTGCAATTGCTAGCAGCTGCTATACCTCTCCCTGTATAGCCTGAAACCGGGGATGTGCTGCTTGTGAAACATGAGGATGAGAAGGAGTTGGTCTTTGACTTCGGCGTGCCGATTGACCCGAAAGCACCTGTATCCGATGCTCGTCCGCCACAGATTATTGTCGACAGCCCCAAGTTGACGATGAAGGCAACATGTTGGTTGACTACCTGAAGCCTGCTCTTAGACTAGCAAGTGCCCACCAAGCCTGCCGCAGTGGGTGGTCAACAAGGGCTGTTGCAACCAAAAGGTGTCACCCATTGCGGTAAAAATGAATGTGAACTGGCAGCAAGTTGAGTAGAACAGATGGCAACAGCAGCCAACAATTGAGGTGGTGTGCATGTTCTATGACAGACATGTCATGTACTACAAGGCAGGATAGCCTGAGGCAGGTACGCATCACTGCGTTTTTACCTAACAGTCCGTGTGGATGTCAATGTGACTGTCGTTGCGGCTATCAAATGTGCTCATGTGTGGTTGCTTATGAGTGGTCATTATAAAAACAAGGCATAAAAACATTGATGGTCATCTTTGGCATTAACACACTTATACATTACACAGATTATGCACATCAAGAAGGTTCAGATGTACCCCATAATCCGCTGGTAGTACGCAAAGGCAATCGTTCGAGGTAAACTGCCTATCAAGGGCTAAGGTATGCATGGTTGGTTCAGCCCATCCGACAAGCCTTTCGGTATCTCGCTAATGCGTCCATTCCTTTGGGGGTATGCAACCACCGCAATGCAGCTTGGAAATGGGCCGCGGCTGTCAGCACGGCAGGCTGCACTTGACGCGCAGACATCCTCTCGTGAAGCCGCTCCAGGAAGTCCAAGAATGTAGGCATGGTTAGCAACATCGTGTCAAAAATTGAAGTGATGTTGACTTCACGGAGCACTATAGCTTCGCGCGGAATGCCAGTGTCGTGTGCATCCCCGTTGCGGTAAAAGTTGAGGGAACCAGCCAGCAAACCCTCCCACTCTTGAAATCCCTTTCCACCTGATGCTGCGATGTTGCACATCCCTGAGTTAGATTAAACGCTGTTTGAAGTGACGTTGCCATGCCGAGCCCCCTGTAAACCTGATGGTCCAGCCGGCAAGCATCCAATACAGACCATCAACCAGTACGTCGTCACGCTCGTAACCTCGCAAGTTTACAAAGTTGTTCGTCACCAGGCGTGCTCATGAATGGTGTTGATGAAGTCATGCGCATGGTGACGTTGAAGCTGCTGGTGCATCTGAAGCTGGTGCTGCTGGTTCTGAAGCTGCTTTTTTGGTTATTGCGATGGCTGCGGAAGCTGTTGTTTGAGATGGTCTACCTTATCTTGGAGGGCTTCCTTCTCCGTTTTCTTGATTGTACTTCCCATCTGAGCAGTCGTACTAGTCCTGCACTCAATCCGGTGCCGCTTAAAGGACGTCCAATGATTCTTGATTAAGCCGCTTACCGAGTGCAGCGTACAGCTCCTTCGATAGCATTTGCAGCCTTTCAACGTCTCTCGGCGTCTCCCCCACCTGTTGATGCACCTCTTCCAACTGCTTCTCTGCTCGCTCAGCTCGCACTATCACTTTGTTGACAGCCTCAGTGTCGATCTGCGCGTGCCCCAATTGTTGCTCCACCTCTCAATTGTGGGCTCGCACCTCTTTCAACTGCTTCTCTGCCCGCTCAGCTGTCTCTGTCATCACGCTGACAGTCTCAGTGTTTACAGCCACGTCGCAAAATGTTTCCCATGCCGGCCGACCGAATATTGGCAACGGCCGTGCACTTGAGGATATCCATTTAAACTGTCGACCTTCAGTCTACCGGCGATCTCGATACAAAGACCTGAGCATAACGGCCGTCACCATTGGTCGGCGGCCGTCTGCATAAAGGGACTGACCCTAATTGTTGGTACCTTAAGGTACCTAACAATTTCCTACCGTTAATGATGTGTACTTTTCAAGGAACCTGCTGGTACCGCTCAATCATGATTAGGTGTTACACGTGATTGTCGTCATCAGCTGTGCAAGAATGCGTGACAAAAAATAAAAATAAAAAAAAATAGAAAAATAGTTACAATATGATATACTGAGCTACTGCTTTTGCTAGTACAACTAGACTACCACTACTGCTACCACTACTACTACTGCTACTACTACCTTAGATACCACTGCTAGTACTACCCTTGTACTAAGCTGCGGCTCCTGCGCCGCCCGCTCCAGCTCCGCCGCCAGCGTTCCTTCTCCGCCGCCGCTGCCGCCGCCTGGCCTGGTCTGGCCTAGCCTGGCCTGGTCTGGCCCAGCCTGGCCTGGCCTGGCCGCCCTAAGGCAAGGAGGGTGGTTAGATGGCATGCGGTGTTGCGCGTAGTACAACGTTAGCAACCAAGCTCACCTACTGTTAGCCGTTGCCGCTGCCGCCACCGCCCACAACGCTCTGTTCAACTTGAAGACGTTGAGCGTTTGAATAACTTGGGCAGCCCAAGTTATTCATACGCGTTGTCGAAACGTGGCTCGCAACGGCATTACCGTATTATTATAATGCTACGAAAGTACCATTGTCGCAATGGCATTATCGTACCATTGACATAGTACGGCGGCTGCATTGCACCAGCGTCCGGACTTGCCGACCTTTAGGGACCGGCGGTCACTTGCTTATCATACTTGACACACAGTTAGTAGGTCGCCGCCGCGTTAAGTGCACGACTGGCGATCGGCCATCACTTAATAAACGCGGTAAGGTCACCTGATAGGGACCAACGGTGACTGGCTTGCCAAAGTAGGCAGGCCGTCGCGCATACTTTTCGACGATCAGGGTACGATCGACGGTCGTCACTATATGTGACCAAAACGTGACTTATCTGCTATACAGATGAGTCGCCATCGCGCAAATGGGACGATTGACAATCGGCCGTTACCTTAAAGCGCGGTGTTGCCGTTATCGGCAGGCCGCCGTCAATTGTACTTATCGGTCGACCGCTTGCCGTCGGTATATGTTGCTTGATAGTATTGGCCGTCCAAAAAAGTCCCTTTACGGACCAATTTGTTACGTCAGGTAGGGTTAGGCAGGGTCAGGCACCCGTCAGTCCCTCAGTCCCTTGTCAGTCACCGTGTAAAATTTACGACGCAGTAACAGGGTTAGCCGCTTGCTGCTACAGCTGGAGTAGCTATTCCCTTGTACGTTGCAGCTCTTCACCAACTTTGGCCGCTTGACTTAAGGTGGACTCTAGCTGCACCCGTTGCAAGAGGCTAGCGTTGCGCTGATGGTACTCGTAAAGCATTGCATCGGTGGAGCGCCAACGGTTCTCTGCCTCTGCCGCCATGGTAATAATTATTGCATTTGATGCTTCAACCTGCTGCTAAGCTTGATGCAACTGCCGGCGCAGACTGTCAACCTCCTCGGCATTGGACTTTGCTGCTAACTCCCTTTGCCGCCGCAGCTCCTCAACATTTGATGCCGCTACCAACTCCCTTTGCTGCAGCTCCTCAGCATGGGATTTTGCTGCCAACTCCCTTTGCAGCTCCTGCAGCTGCTGCCGCATGAGTTTGTCTTTACGGGTGAAATTGTCAGCCAGCAGCCTACGCTGCCGGTGCGACTCCTCCAAATTGTTGAGAGCACGTTCAAGTTGCTCCTTGCGCATCTTATTGAAGTTGCGCAAGGAATCTTGCAAGAGCGTGCGACTGGGTTGCGCCCGCTTGTTGGCATCCTGCAGCAGCAAAACAAGAAGTGAGTCCACACACTAGCAGAGCATTGCCAACATGCATCAAACTCTGTGACAATCGTCGACGCAAACCATTGAGGACTGTCAACAGCAGTTTGTGCCCATACGGGCGCAAACCATATGCTGCAAGCCTTGTTGACAGCCAGCATAAATTAACAACTATTGTCGAATGTGTATGAACTTTTCCTTTGCTGCAAATGCCAGGTGTTGCACGGCTTGCAATGCAGCGTCGAGGTCGGCGGCGTGCACGCTAGTGGCCCTCTCGCATCTTTACAAGCACCTCGGGCTCAGCGCCGGGAGTCAGGTCCCGGGTGACATTTTGCAGAGGTGAAGGCGGCCGGCCCTGTGGCGTACTTGGTGTTGGCGTATTCGTAAGTGGTGTCGAACCTGCAACAATCTTTCGCAGACGTTCTTTGCACGAAGAGCCTGATAGCTGCAAGGTTTCGGTAGGGGTGGACTGACCAATTGATGGCGTGGTTGATTAGAGTTTCTTCTGTGGCTGCTGGCAGGTCTTGGCGCTGCTTTTCCAACGATGGTGGAATAAGAGGAGGGGGACCTTTTGTTCTCCTGGTAGGTAGCTTGGGACTGTCAACACGTGGAGGGTCTGGGGCTGTTGTACTGGTATCAGGGGGAGGTGCCGGTGGGCCATGGGGATTGTGAGGGGGACTGTTACGTGGCCTGTCAGAGTGCATGGGCCTTGGACGCATGTTGGCGCGCTTGAGCCAAGTCCACAAGGGATGCGAATTAATCTCTGTATCTGTATCACTCATAGGGTTCATAGGCTCAAGCCTAGCAGGCACAGCCTGAGCCACAATGGAAGGCTCTGTCATGGCTTCCAATGCACATGCTACATCACCCTCCTCCTTCTTCTCATCGTACTTGATCTGCTCGTTGACGATGGCACGCAGCGCGTCTTGCAGCGCCTCGAAAAGGACCTTTTCCAAGCCGTTGTAAAGAATAGCTGCTATCTTTTTCTCCCAATGCTTTTCCCTTTCCTCCTGCCGAAGTTCAAGCGATACAGCCAAGTAACAGCTTTCTTTCTGACAGCCAGGCCAAGTGTTTGAGCTTGGTGCGCTTCGAAGGTCTTAGTGTAGATGGCGGCCATTCTATCCTATAAACACAGGTAACAAGTTAGGGCTCTGTGTGGAATGTCTAATGGCCTACATGGCAACGTACCCTGAGCAAATGTCTTGTTTAACCCGTAGCTCTAATTCTCCAATAACTTGTTTGAGGTTGTCCACTTGTCTGTTTGCTGCCTCTTTCATAGGCAGCGTCATGCACAGCTTTACAGAAGTGAACAGATACTTGGCGCTACACATGAGCTTTCGGGTCTATCAATTGACAGACGTGCAAACTTTATTGGTTGTTGGCATGCAATCCGCGGTGCAATTTACGAACTGCACCGGGATTTGCACGCCAACAAAAGGGACTGTCAATGTACATGCACTGCCTTTCTACAAGAGTACATAACTTACCATTTTTTTGGTGCGCTTCAATTTGACAGCACGGGTGAGCAACCGTCTGGAATGCGCCCAGGCACTCTCGCCCGGCTCCTTTGGCGCCTTGCTCGTTACTAGCCACATATCGTCCTTCATGGCCAGCCCCCAGCCATATACGAACTTCTGCGCAACATCTTTCATTCTTCACAGTTGGGTCTGCGACGAGAAGGCCAGTTAGTGTCCTGTATCAAATTGACAGTCTGCATTGACAGTCTGGCGTTGACATCTGCCTAACAAGCAAGCTGACAAGCATGCATCAACCACTTACTCTGTTTGTCTGCCCATCAGGTGGCCCACGAAAAGGGTCAAAATTCAGTAATGGCTCCTCTCTTGCCTGTATGTCCTTAATCGCATATACAATGACATCCGGCTTGATGGTGCCATCGAAGTCCGACCAGAGCCTGGCGTTGGGCTCACGTTGTTGCCCGTGTACGGAATTAATGTAAGCTGCCACATTGCCAGTGCGGGGGTGGCCATTAATGACATTCTGATATCTTTTGGTTGCGTTTGGCGGGAACAGGTTGACGTGATATTGTCTAGTGTGTTGAAAGCCGGTTGTTGGCTGGCAACTGCGGAAGACATCCTCCTGCTCATGGTATGTAAACCATTTGCCGTCGTATGGCATCAGGTACTCCTCTACAAACATGCACACAAGTCATCAGTCATAAGCACACAGGTGTACACACAAACACATCGCGCGTATACACGTGCACGCACCTTTTGCTATGTCCTGGCGGGCGAACAGTCCCAGTGTAATACCAGTGTATGTGGAGTCCTTGATCTCCCAATTGTGCAGATGATACTTGAATTCCTCTTTGACGGGGATGCTTGTGGATTCTTTCACATCCTTTGAATAGTTCAGCCGCCACAGCTGGTGATTGTCTCCAGCTCCACGATGAATGAGCTCAACCACTTCCTTTATCTGTCGGCCCATCAGGTGGCCCACGGAAAGGGTCATAACTTAGCAGTAGCTCCTCTCCTGGTTGTATGTCCTTGATCGCATACACAGTGACAGCTGGCTTGCCGGCACCATCGAAGTCCAACCAGAGCCTGGCGTTGGCTCACGTTGTTGCCCGTGTACGGAATTGATGTAAGCTGCCACATTGCCAGTGCGGGGGTGGCCATCGATGACAACCTGATATTTGTTGGGTGTGTTTGGCGGGAACAGGTTGACGTGATATTGTCTGTGGTGTTGAAAGCCAGTTGTTGGCTGGCAACTGCGGAAGACATCCTGCTGCTCATGGTATGTAAACCATTTGCCGTCGTATGGCATCAGATACTCCTCTACAAACATGCACACAGGTCATCAGTCATAAGCACACTGATGTACACACATACACATCGCGCGTATACACGTGCACGCACCTTTCGCTATGTCCTGGCGGGCGAACAGTCCCAGTCTAATACCAGTGTATGTGGAGTGCAGTCCTTGATCTCTCAGTTGTGCAGATGATACTTGAATTCCTTTTTGACGGGGATGCTTGTGGATTCTTTCACATCTTTTGAATAGTTCAGCCGCCACAGCTGGTGATTGTCTCCAGCTCCACAATGAATGAGCTCAACCACTTCCTTTAAAAATATACTGCCTTGACAGCCGTCCCGCTTCGTCCCACATTTCTTGCGTCTGTAACCTTGGGTTAGTTTGCATGGTGCAATGATTGGTGTAAAACCTCATCCACTCACCCATCCTGGGATGGCCATGACTTTTGCCATTTTGTAGTACTTCAGCAGCGCGACCCTTGGATGAGGGTGGGCCGGGTATTGATTTTGTTACTGCAATTCTGCTGCTGGTAAGTTTCTCGTGCAATGGATTATATCACGCAAACGTAAGTTGATAGCAAGGCTTGTAGACCAAAACAACACCATGCATAACAAATGACATGCACATGATCCTAGCAGTGACTGTCAATGTGCTGCGCGATGCGCCATACAGCACAGAGCATTGACAGCCCGGGCATGTCGTAAACAATTTTAATTGTTGAACGTTCTTACCCTGATTAGTTTCTGGAGTTCAAACCCCATAGCCTTGCACGCATCCTGGTCCTCCCTACCGCGTCCGTTGTTCATCATGCGCACGACTCGGCACACCCGCATGTTGAAGTGCTGTCCGATTTTAGTGGCCTTGGTCTCTCCCCTAGTTGGTTGACCCCTTGCATCACGGTGACCAGCTTGCACATTGCACAAACAGAACGGGCAGCCCCAGACAAACGGCGCCCCTGTGAACGACCGTCTTCGTTCCATGATGTCCATTTGCTTAGCAATTTTTTCCCTAGCGACTGTCTTGTACAACTCCTTACAGCTCCGCACACCTCTTCTCGCTTCACCCTGCGCCCTGAGCTACACCCACAACAACAACAGCAAACTATACCAGCGAGACCTTGCAATGGTTGTATACACCGCCAACCTCCCGTCCAATCAATGATGTCCCATCAATGATAGCCGCTAAGTTAGTGAGTCCCTAGCCCTAACCCTTGACACCGCTTGTTTTATTAATGCAATGTTGTTACAATACTCAATGCATTTTGTTGTAACAATGCGTTTGGCGTCGATTCGCCGTCCAATAGATGACAACCGCCAGATATAAAGTGAGTCTAGGAGATTGGCAGCCGCGTCGCTAGCTTTGAAGGTCCCTTGACTTCATTAACTGTGGGACTACATATGGCACTGCACAAGTATGGCTTGTGCGGCGGTCACAAGGCTTGTGCAGCTTGTGCGACTGTCAATATGAAATATAGTAGGACTTGACAGTCGCAGCAGCAGCTTGGTAATTGAGTAGTTCGCTTGCGAGTTTGCATGCGCCCTCGTTTTGTGTTGCTTGAATACTTCACTAGTCGTTTGTGGTTTGCTGCTTGAGCTGTCAGCGCTTACTTGAAAGATGTTTGTTTTGCCTTGAAGCTTCCATGCCTTGTTGCTTGCACGCCAAGTCACTGTCTATGCACTGAGTTCAATTACTGGTTCAGCCTCAGTCTGTGCACTGAGTTCAATTACTGGTTCAGGCTTCAGCTGACACCATGGCTACTGGGCCGGGCAGCCAAATGCCTGCCGCAGCTGATTGCTTTAGGGCCAAGGGTAACAATTTGCTGGGCCAGGTGACGGGTCAGCAGTTCTTGATGAAGGAGAAGTGCAAGCATATGCGCACAACGCTGATGGTCAACCAAGAAGCCGAAAAAGGAGATGTTGAGCATGTGGCCACTACCCCAAGGTATGAAAGGCAAGGACTTCAAGATGAATGCTGAGCACCGGCAGGAGCTCAACAAATTATGCCAGGCAGTCTTGCACCAGTCACTTCCACTGTCTTTTTACGCAAACCACTCGCTCATGTGGACAAAAGGTGAGCTGCTTTCTTAATGACATGTGCTCTTTGAATGGAACCCAAATTCAATTGTGTTGAAGTGAGCTTTCAAGCATGTCGTGCAGCTTTCAGTTCACTCTGTGTGCTTTGCTGTATTGCTGTTGACAGTCCTTACCCTGGTTGCTGTCGCTGTGTTTATGTGCAAAGTTGCTTCAGTGACCTGTTGCGATATGCTGTCTATTGTTAGCTAGCAGCTTGCAACAGCTGAGTGCTGTCTATGCATTGTGTTGCCATTGACAATTCTTGCCCTGGTTGCTGTTGCTATGTTCGTGCTTGTTGCTTCAGTGCCCAGTTGCGAAATGCTGTCTTTGAGGCTGTCTTCTGGTAGATGGCAACTTCCAATAGCTGAAAGTGCTATGTGCTGCTGTCTTGCCGTTGATAGTCCTTGCCGTTGGTACTTTGCTATACTCTTATCTGCGTGTGTTGCAGCACAAATCAAGCAATTTGTACTAGTGTTCTAATACTCCGTTGGCGCGAAGCGTGGCAGTGGTAATGGCCAGAGCTGCCAAGAACGCAATGAAGACAAAAAGCGAAAGCGTGCCAGCGACAGGGAAACTACACAAGGCAGCCGTGCTGCTCAAGCTGAAGCTGGCTAGGGCATGACATTTTGTCTTGGGAGTGACATGAAGGCCACTTAGCAGGTGGTCATGCTTGCACCTTTAACCGCTGAGCCTTTCTCAGACGCTGAGTTTCGGGCCACTTGGCTAAAAGAGAGGTAAGCAACCATGGTGCTGTCGACCGTCAATCCCTGTTCTACTATTGCCTCCATATTGGCGTCACAAATGGTGCCTGCTACTCTGCCTGCTACTCTGCATGTCAAGATAGGGGTGCGGACGGATATGCCGAAGATCAGGTGTTCGACATCTGTAACAACGAAGTTGTTGTTGCAAATGTCATTTGTTATTGGCGTTGCCACCAACGATTCCGAATGCGAGCCAGACCAACCAATGCGCACGTATCTAGTCTTTGTTAACCACTTGATGGCAGTGAAAAGCGAGGATGGCAACCTTGCCGTTCAACTACCTGTGAAAAGAGGCATTTTTTCGATGGCATGCTGGCAAGCAGCTGCCATAGCGGCGTACTTTATAGATACATTTTTTCGATGGCATGCTGGCAAGCAGCTGCCATAGCGGCGTACTTTATAGGTACATTGCTTGCTGTAGATTTGCACGTGCTCCTGCTATGACTGTATGTGGTGGAGTCCATGCTTGCATTGTTTGTGTTAAACACAACAACATGCAGGGCAGGAAAATAGAGTGGCCCATAATATTCTTGGCCAGCGGAGGCATCTGCCCATGTGAGGCATGCGCTAACAATGAGCGCATTGCGGTGCCTGGTTGCATAAAGAACCTGCTGCCTACGCACGCAGCCCGGCACAACACAGACATAGAGGTTAAGGGCTGTTGTTAGGCTGCTGTCACATATTGAGATTTAGACACTACTGATCATGCATGGAGTTGGTGCAAGCACAAGCACACACACTCTACAAGAGCATACACACAAGGCTGATCCAAAAAGGCTTTCCAAGGATTACAACGAAGTCACACCGCGGGCTTTTACACCCGCCAGTTTCGCACCTGTCTACTCTAGAAGTCACCACGACTTCTACACTCAACCGATTCCTGCGCTCTAATTTGCACCACGTAGCTACTTTCAAGAGCTCTCCAACAAGCTATAACACGCGCCATACAATGATGTAACCACCGAGCTACAACGGGGGATGGAAGTCTTCAGACTCCGGACTTGACTCCACGCCTGGAACCTTCTCGACTGAAGTTCTCGCCTGGACCTTTCTCGCGCCTGAATCTTCTCTTGGCTATTCTTATTCACAGGGCAAGCTGACCGGACATAAGGATATCCTCAACACTCCCACGCGGACAGCTTGGCCTTAAACACCTCCAATGCCAACTCCTTGCGTACTCATGCGCGAATAACTCCCACGCCATCCTTTGCTCTTCCAACCATCTTGAAGACACTTTCCGCACCTCTCAGGAGCGCCTCTTTGAAGCTCTTCACTTGCACACGCTTGTTGTTACTCTCAAGGTCATTTGCATGTGCTCCCACGTGCTCACTCTTGGCAACGTCCTGTACAACACCACCACAATGCTTCTGCTTCTTGTTCTTGCTGATGCCAACGCCTGCTTCAGCTCCCACGGGCTTCGGGACTGCGTCTTCAGCCTTCTTGACACCATCAGCAACCTCTACACGTGGAATCACTCCACGACTCGCATGTGACGCGCTCTTGGTCATTATCACTTAAGCTCCCGCTCCTTTATCAGCAACAGGCACAACATACGTCTTCTTCATTTTCGTCACATCCGGTGCGGACTTGGGCACCTCCACCTTGGTCTTCTTGTGCATCTCCGCACCCTTGACCTCTTTGATGATGTAGAGCCCTCCAACATTGATGCCAACCAACTCTGTGACACCACGCAGCACTACCCTTCCTATGTCCCCATTAAACACTATCACAGCACCAACTCTCGCCGCGATGCGCACAGAGAATAGGCAAGCCTCTAGCCCCGAGACATACAGCACCTCTCTCAACAACACTTGCCTCGTCCTTCCTTCAATCTAGGATAGGATCTTTACTTCTCCTACACCAACTGCGAGCACCTCCGTCTTGCCAAACTTCACCTTAATTGGCTACTCTAAGACCTTGTACTTCGCTTACTTCTCATGATCACCCGTCATATGCCTCGTGCAACCCGAGTCCAACACCCAACCAGCTGCCTGACCATCCGTTGTTGCATGAAAGGCAATAGGCGTCTCTTGAACACGTCCCGTCATGGCATGATGATTCTCTCCACCACGCTCCTCTTCGTGCTGCTTCCTCATCGAGCAATGCACCTTGATGTGGCCCACATCAAGGTGCATTGCTCATTCTAGACGCTCCACCACCACTACCACTACCACCGCCACCATCACTATTAAAACGCCCAGACCCATGCTGAAAACGATCAGCACCTCTTGCTGAGGTCGCTGAGAAAGCCGTCGCCTCCGGGCCTTTCTCAAGCTTCTTCGCCGGCCTTGACTCCACCTGCAGCAATCTTAAAACCACCTCTTTCACCGTGGGTTCTGCCTCCAAGCCCTCCAAGACCGTGATCACCGTGTCGTAGTCTACAGGCAACCCAAACAGTACTTGCCACACCAACTCGGACTCTTTCACCTCATAGCCAACGCCTTGAAGGTCCTTCTGCAACTCTCGTGCACGCGACATTTACTTGGTAATAGGCTCCGCTGCTCCTTGCTTCTTCAACCCAGCAAGCTCTCTCATCAGCTGCACCTTCCTCGCGCTATTCTTCGCCTTGAAGTGCGATGCCAACTTCTCTCAAGCTTCTCGTGCCGTCCTGCAGCCGTCCACCAACACCAAGTGATGGTCCCTCACGTTGAGGCCGATCACGGCAAGCGCTCTCCCACTTTATTGCTTCCACACCGTGCTCTGCCTCATGAGATCCGCTTCCTCCGTATCCACGTACTCCCATAGGTCTTTGTGCACCAGCAACATCTTCATGCGCACGCTCCATGTGTTGTAGTTGTCCACGCCCAAAGGCTCTATGTTCACCTTGTCGTAGTAAGTTGCCATCTTCAAGGACTCAACCCAACCTCACAAGACTCAGCTAGAACTCCTTGCCTAGCCTACTACCGTTATCACGCCTCTGGACACTTGCTAGACCAGCGTTGTGTGGGCCCATAACCTATTGAGATTTAGAAACTACTGATTATGCATGGGGTTGGTGCAAGCACAAGCACACACACTCTACCAGAGCATACACACAAGGCTGATCCCAAAAGGCTTTTCAAAGATTACAACAAAGTCACACCGCGGGCTTTTATACCCGCCAGTTCTGCACCTGTCTACTCTAGAAGTTACCACGACTTCTGCACTCAACCGATTCCTGCGCTCTAATTTGCACCACGTAGCTACTTTCAAGAGCTCTCCAACAAGCTATGACACGCGCCATACAATGATGTAAGCACCGAGCTACAACGTTTCTTCTACAGCGCCTGGAAGTCTCCAGGCTCCGGACTCGACTCCGCGCCTGGGACCTTCTCGACTGAAGTTCTCGCCTGGACCTTTCTCGACTGGCACCTTCTCGCGCATGAATCTTCTCGCGGCTATTCTTATCCATAAGGCAAGCTGACCGGATACAAGAATATCTTCAACAACGTGTGTAGCGCACTCCGTGCATGCTGCATTGGCCAGCGAACTTATGTACACGCTCCGCACACAATAGACACAACTCGGCAGCCTAGCATTACACACAGCATTTGGCTCCCACTCCATTACAATGATTGACGCGAGCGCAACGTTCACTACCTTCATGGCGAAAGAGGACCTGGGAACTGGTGCCAAACCCGGCAATGCTCCCACGACTGCTGCATCTTGCTGTAATTGCCATTGCCCGCGCTCGTTGCAAAATGCAAGCCACTCGCTTTCAGCATAACGGCACAACATAACCGCCCCTTACATTGTCAAAGTTCTCCTAGCGTGCCATGTTCTACATGGCCATTAGGTTTAAGGGGTCTCCTCGCGGGTGGTCGCTATACATTCGCCGTTCCGTTGCAACTGCCTCAGTGCCCCCCACGCCTGCTAGTGTCCATATTGCACAAGCCATAATGGTGATGTCGGGAAGTAGCTCATGTCTCGAAAGGTTCCAATCCCCAAAAGTTCAGCCGTCGGCTCTGCTATTCCACAGGATAAGCGGCTTGTCCACAAATCTAGTTTGTGTATGATAGCATACGCACATAGCAGCATTGGTAGCACTGGCACAGCACTAATGCGACGAACATGCCAAATGCTAGCTCGGAGTACCAAGCAATGTCCAAGCACAAGTCTGGGTATTTTGTTGGCTCTTGGCACAAAGCCTCAAACGGGGAGCATTGTTATTATGAAATAGAGCAAGAATCTATTTCGTCTGAAGGTTTGCAGCAAGATCGTAGGTATCCTTCAAGGGAAAGGAAGCAGCCTGACTGGCTATCTCTAATATACAAAGCAAAAACCGCACATGTGGAGGAGCCTGAGCCAAGTACCTTCAAAGAAGCTTTGCGTGGTCCTGATGCTGAGCTATGGCAGCAAGCGATGAACGAGGAAGTTGCATCGCTGCATGAGAACAACATTTTGAAGCTGGTGTTAAAGCTGATTTTTCCAAGTGTGTGTCACGCTTAAATGGCTGCCAAGTCACCATCAGATTTGTTGCTTATGTAGTAATAAAGACGGACTAAGTGAGACTTTCGCTTGTCAAGCTGTGTAGTGCTTGGCAGGTGTGCTCATGCAGTCATGCATGCCTATATAGTCAAAGACACAATACTACACATAAGATTGATATGGACGAGCATGGAGTCCATACAAAATGTTCATCATGAACAGTTCATGGCCACATCGGCCTAGTCTATCACTATTATATAACAATGGTGACCAGATGTAACACTCTGAAGGCAGTTTTAAAATACCTGTGGCAGTTTACATCAACGTGACACTGACTGCCATCCTGTGTTTGCTACAAGCAATATGAAGCCATTAATGGCATCATGCGTCGTTCTATGGCAGACACTTCAAGGTTGATGTCCTGCGATGGGACATGTTCTGTGTTGGACATGCAGCCTATGAGCAGCACCTCCGACCTATGTCGATGTTTCCGAGCTGAGATTTTGAGTCCCTTGGTGGGACAGGTTATTGGACAGGTCAGCACACAGTAACAAGGCCTCCATGGTCTTTTACATTGTTGTGTCGGGAGAGCAGCAAGTGAGTACATGAGCTTGTGTAAGCTTAATGTAGGTATTATTATGTGTGGTGCACTACAGCAAAGCCATTGTGTGTGTGGTGCCCAATTCAGAGCTGTTCAAGGGGCTCTCGCCCTCTACCATCCCTTGTGGGCTGGTGGTGTACTACTGTAAGTGTGGGAGCGTAGTGTGGGGTTGTAGTGATCGGTGGGCGTCCTCTTCTCCTGGAGGTGGCGCTGCTGGACCTCCTCCACCTGCTATTGCTTGCGTGTGTTCGGTGACAAGTCCTTGTGTGTGTGCCCAAGTCTAATACGCTACCGAGCAGGCAAGTAAATGTAGAATTGTTACAGTGGGTTTACAAGCGGAAGCGTGATATTTTTGAATAAATTGAGCGGTACAAGGCGCGATTGGTTGCAAAAGGCTTCTTACAGCAAGGAGGGGTGGACTACAACGAAGTCTTTGATCTGTAGAAAAGCTATTTACATCTTGGACTTTTGCTCGCTGTAGTTGTTGCTAATGATCTAGAACCTCACCACCTGGACCTCGAGACTGCTTTCTTGTATAGAGAGCTTGAAGAGGAGATTCTCTGTCAACACAACTTAAGGGTTTTAAGAAGGAGATCCTGAATTTGCTTGTGGACAGAAGAAGGCCATGTATGGTTTAGATCATGCGCCTGCGTCTCGCACATTTGGCGATGCAAGGAACTTGAATAGTCGAAGTTTATGGCATCCACTGCAGCTGCCGGACTGTTTTTGCACAGATTGTTTGAAGACCATGGAGGTCTGGCTACTGATTTATATAGACATATATGTGGATGACATCCTAGTTGGTGGAAGACAGCTTGAAAATTTGGAACATGTCAAGATGAGGATTGGAGCTGAGTTTGACGTGAGAGATTATGGAGAGGCTAAGCTGTTCTTGGGGTTTGTCATTAAGAGGGACATAGCCAACAAGGCTGCGAAGATCAGTCAGCCACCGATGGCTGCTGAGCTGATTAAGAAGTTTGGGCAAGATGTAATGCTGATTGATGTGAAATAGGCTAAGAAGGGCTTATAAGGCATTGATAAGTAGTACACAACCTCTGCTGGTAGCGACTGTCGCTACCATAGCCTAGTCGGCTAAGCCCCGCGTTACACAAGCCGAGGCTAAGCTTAGAACCGTGCCCATGGCTGTAGGTCTGCACTTGCAGAAGGCTGCTTCTGGTGCTGAGCCTTTAAACAAAGTGAAGTACCCCTACAACCGCCTTTGTAATAACACCACCATCGCCGGTGATGCCCCGCAATACTCTATCCCAACACCCACACCGCCAATGACAAGCCTGTCAAGCCGCCGGCAGCATGACGTTGTGGCAGAAGTCTGAATGATGTCTCATCAGCTCATGAGACCTTTCATGTTGAGTCGGTTTTCACTATAACTTTTCGATATACAAGTTCATACCAGATATCATCCATATTAATAGGGTTACCGATAAAAATCTAACGTGAGCCAAGTAAGTGATAGATATAAAAAGGCATATTCTCGAGAATATGCTCATTGAAAATCTAACGATAAGGTACCTACGATAGGATACTTATTGACGAGGTACCTCACTTGATGTTTGCCTGTAGTGATCACATATATGACACTAAAATAGGCTTGAAGTTATTGAAAGTATAATAAAATAACATAAGTTAGCTTTGATAAGCGAGGAACTATAAAAAAAGGTACAAATAAATATTTAAGTATACATACTCATACAAAATGTCGTTTTGGGGTAGCAATAATACCTGTATTGTTATTTCTTTTGTTACCCCCCCCCCCNCCCCCCTAAGACTTTCAACGTCCTCGTTGAACTCAACTTGATCAGTCTTGGTTTTAAGTAATTGTATTAATGAGATAGCGGAAAATGACAGGGTGGTGATGAAACTGCATTGCCAGTCTGTGATCAACCAAGCGAACAATTTACGAGTCGGGATGTGAATCCTTAACAGCTTGAAGCAACTCGCGGCGGTGCGTAAGATGCCTCTCGGGCTCCCAACTGTTACGTTCCGACCATATCCTTTTCACTTCACAAAATAACAGGTTGCGCGTCATCAACTAGTTAGTTTATGGTCCGGTATAGCTTTCATCTTGTATTCGAGCTCGCTGTCCGCCTCAACTAGTGGTGGTGGAGGCTGCGTTCTTCCGTTTAAGCGGTTAGGTTTCAACAAGCTCACATGGAACACGTTGTGTATACGCACACTTGGGGGCAATTGCAGGCAATAAGCGTGCGTACCAACTCTGTCAGTGATAGAGAAACGAATTCAATCATTGGGGCAGCAACTTGCGAGCATCCGTACCTTTGATGGTCATGTTCTTTACGTTAAGCAATACTTTATCGCCGACATCGAAAGTGGCCATTCTTCAATGTGTATCAGCAAAAGCTTTTCGCCTGTCTTATGCTTTTGACAAACATAGCTTGGCTCGAGCCAAGTGTTCCTGCATAGCAATGCTAACACCCGTTGCCGCTAGTACAGTAAGGGCATTGCGAGATACGCGCAATGACGCTGGTGTGTTTAGCATGGTCACAAGGTACGCGACTTTTAGACCAATAGTACGCGTTTGGACGCGTACAGAGACCCCGCGTACCTAATACGCAGTCTGTACGCAGTCTGTACGCCAGTGTAACTGGGTTACGCTCCAGTTACGCTGAGATACAGCTTAGCACTGTATCTCAACCGTAACTGGTCAGTCTAGTGTAACTAGGCGGCGGTGCAGGCAACATAGTTGGCGGCAGCGGCGGCGTTAGCGGCGGCAGGCAGGTGGGAACGGCGCTCCTTTAGCTGCAAGCTTCATCTCTCAAGCTACTGTAGCTGCGCCTGATAGCCATTAGCTACAAGGTGTGTGCGTGGGTATGCACTGGTTGCCTGCATGCTTGGCTATGCGCCCATCATACATCATGCAGCCTGCAAGTCATACCATCAACGTGCTATATGTGATTTGCATGTGTTCATAATAGTGTTTGTTTATGTTAGAATGACGCAAAGTGCGCTGTGGAAGCACGTCGACATAATAGAGAGAAAGCCTCATGGCAACTTTCGTGTGAGGTGTGTTTATTGCGAGCACGAGTGGACAGGAAGTGTTTCACGTATTGGTGCCCATCTGAGTGGTGAACGTGGAGTCACCAAGTGCACAACCCCTCCCGAGGAGATCGTCTTGCAACTTACACAAGCCAAGAAAGACAAGGAGAAAGAGGGTGAGAAGAGGAGGAGGTTGGACTTGCTAGATCAACTCACATCCGCCATTGGGGATGCTGGTGCAGGTACTTGAATGCATGCGTGCATGCATTGAAGCTTGGCAAGCAGTGGTGCTGCTCATCACGCATCAAATCAATCACATTGTGCTATAGATTCAAGCGCCACCGTTCCTTCTAGTCAACAACAAACTCTTGATGCAACTTTCAAGCGTGGGGATAAAGCGCATGTGGATGAAGCCATTGCTCGGTTTTTCTTCAGCAATGGCATCCCCTTCAACGTGGCAAGGTCCCCTTACTTTATCGCAGCAATGAAAGCGGTTGGCAAGTTTGGCGCTTCATATACCCCTCCCTCATCCGAGGCGCTTCGCACAACCTTGTTGGAAAAGGAGTATGCTAGGGTGAATGGCGAACTTGCAGTCATCAAGGACTCAACACGAGAAACCTCATGCACAATTGCTAGCGATGGATGGTCGGACACGTCCAACCGTCCATTGTTGAATGTGCTCATGGTGAGTCCTAAAGGAGAAGTTTTTCTTCAAGCAATCAACACGGAAGGGAAGGAGAAGACGGCGGAGTATGTATCCGAGCAGCTGATCTCCACCATTGATGAAGTAAGTGGTGCACTCGTTCATTGCCATTATAGATTGTGTACACAACCATGCTAAGTAACACATGCAAGCACTGACTGGCAGCACTTTATGAGCACATGCATCACACGCGCATGCTCATGCTCGCACCCGACACAAGTACGCATGCGTGTGACACATGCATGCACTGACTGGCAGCACTTTGTGAGCACATGCATTACACGCGCATGCTCATGCTCGCACACAACACAAGTACTTATGCGTGTGACACATGCACGCACTGACTGGCAGCACTTTGTGAGCACATGCATCACACACGCATGCTCATACACGCACACAACACAAGTACTTATGTGTGTAACTTGCAGGTGGGGTCCGCGAATGTGATACAAGTTGTCATGGACAATGCAAGCGTGTGCGTAGCTGCTGCACGTCTGATCACTAGCGAATACCCGCACATCACATGGACGCCGTGCACCGCGCATTGCTTGGACTTATTGCTTGAGGATATAGGCAAGTTGGAGTGGGTTAAAAGCGTGGTGGCTGATGGCAAACGCATAGTGAAGTTCATTACCAACCACCATCGTTCCTTGGCCATCTTCCGCTCCAAAGCCAAGCTAGAGCTGCTCAAGCCAGGTGAAATAGCATGCGTGCATGTGTGTAGTTAGAGATCAACTTAGTACAAGCGCAAGATTAATGGTAGACAGCAACCATGTGAAATTGCAGCTGATTGCCCGCGCATGCATGCATGCTCATGTCATGCGCGTGCTTGTTTGCTCATAGCTACTTGTTGTGCAGGAGATACTCGCTTCGCAACGTCATTCATAACTCTTGCAAGGCTAGTCGAGGTCAAAGACGCTCTCGACGAGGTGGTGGTGAGCAGGGACTGGAAGGCTTGGGCCGACAAGGGTGTGCATAAGCAAGAAGCTGCTGCAGTCAGAGCGTTGATCTTGGCACCAGATTTCTGGTCACAAGTGGCATTAGTGAATGCGGTGTCGGCCCCCATCGTGGATCTGCTGCGTTTGGTTGATGGGAACTTGCCCACCATAGGCAAAGTGTACGCCAAGATGTTTCGTGTTGGCGACCAGCTCAAGCATCTGAAGGGCATGACTGAACAACAACGACTTGATGTGCGCGCCTGTTGGAGGGACAGGTGGATCATGCTGCATAGTGACATGCATGCAGCAGGCTATGTGCTGGATCCCGAATATTGGGGTCATGAGCAGCACACCAATGAGGAAGTTATGGAAGGCTTTGCAACGATGGTGGAGAGGGTCCTGCAGTCCCATGACAAGGTTGACTTGGCGTTGCAACAGCTACACATGTACCGAAGTAAGATGGGGCTGTTCGGCAAAGAGGCAGTGCAACGAGCGGCTCTCACAATGCCCGCGCATGCTTGGTGGCACATGTATGGTGGTAGTGTACCCGAGTTGCAGCAGCTAGCGATGCGCGTGTTGGCTCAACCATCATCAGCTTGTAGCTGTGAGAGATCCTGGAGCACGTACGACTTCATCCACTCAAAGAGAAGGAATCGGCTGCAAGCACGCAGGGCAGAGAAGTTGGTGTTTGTCTTCACCAACTTGAGGCAGCTGAAGAAGATCCACAACCCACATTATGTGCAGGAGTTTGTTGAGTGGGAGGCAGACTCTGATGTGGACGTGTTGTCTAGTAATGATGATGAGGGGGGCGAGTCTGATGATTACTCGGTGTAACTAGGCAGACACATGTGATGGGCTATGTCTGCACACATGCTTCGCTGTAACATAGTGTTCTCTGCTCATTGTTTACTGTTGTGCACATGTACGCAAGTAGCATGCTTGATGCTCGTGAAGCAACACGACAAAACTGCCACTGTAGCGTACTGCCACGTACTGGCATAAATGGGTACATGTATGTACGCGTACACCACCGCTCACGTACTAAACGCGTACTGTGTACCATGTGACCATGGTGTTTAGGTGAATCCCATAATCAAGAAAAAATGGCGGTTCCTTTACACTTTCCTGCCACGCATTGTTTACGGCGAATTCTATCATCAGCAGGTGCCTGTCCCAATTAGAATGATCACGAGCCACATATTGTGGGTGGAAAGCCATTGACATGCTTTGTTTCACCCCAAATAATTCACAGACCTCTCAAAAACTCGAAGAAAAAGTGAGGATCCCAATCCGTGATGAGTTCACGAGGCACACCGTAAACTCTGAAGATCGTTGACACAAATAAATGTGCCAAGTTCCGTGCACTTTCAGTTGTGCAACACGGGGCAATGCACCATGTCGGTCAAACAATCAATAAAAACCACAATAGCAGTGTATTTAGCTACTGTTTTAGGCGGGTCAGTAATTGGATCCATATTGACACTAGCCCACGTCTATTTTGGGATTGCCAACAGCTTCAGCAATCCTGCTTGTTTTGTTGTGGTGGTTTAATACATTAACACACGTCACATGTGCGAACATATTGATCCACATCAGTCGACATCCATAGCCACCAATACAACAATTGCGCAGCTTTGAGCCTTTTGTGTTTCTCCAAATGCTCAGCATCCAGCAAGTCATGCATTGATTGCAAGCATTGCTTACGCAAGTCGGTTAACTTGGGAATTTCCAACTGCTCCCCTTTATACCACAACTTGCCAACAGCAGTAAGATATTGGCAAGTTGGTTCGACTGCGAAACCAATCATCTAAGACATAAACCGTGAACATTTCTTTTCTTAAGAGGTCATCAGGCTGTTGCGCATTACGCGTACTTCGAGACTGCGTAAGTGGTAAAAGAGCAGGGCTACGACTTAGTGGATCCACCACATAGGTGCGATCCGGATGGTATTGCCAAGTGAAAGTGAAGCGAGAAATGAACTCGTTCCACCTAGCTTGCCGTCTCAATAAAACGTTGCGTATGGCAAATAGTTTCTTAATGATTAGTAATTACTAAAAACTCCAAACCTTCCAAGTAGCTACGCCACGTGTGTGACGCGTGCACAACCCCGAGCAGTTCTTGCGCAGTAGCTTTGTAATTGCGCTCAGCAGGATTGAACTTTTTTCTTATATATGCAGATAGCCTGTCATCTTGTAAGGACTGCCCCACACCCAATGATGGAAGCATCACCAATCACCACGAAAGGTTTTATATGGTCGAGGAAGGCTAATACAGGGGCTTGTGTTAACGCACCTTTAATGCGTGTACATGCAACCTCGTGTGCCTCCGTCCACACAGATTTAAACATCCGTCCGTCCGAAGTAAAAATGCTAATGGATTTGCCATGCTAGAGTATGCTCGCATGAACTTGCGGAAATAATTGGCCAGTTCAACGAAAGCACGTAATTGATGTACATCTTTAAGTGGTGGCCAATCCTTCACCGCACACACCTTTTGAGGATCTGGCTTTAATTCTTTTTTTGCAAATCACATGCCCCAAAAAAGGTATTTCGTCCGTCGCAAAATTGCATTTGGACCAGTTGGCATAGAATTTGTGTTCGCGCAACTTAGACAGGATTAATACCACATGACTGTGGTGTTCCTCCCGCGTTCTAATGAACACGCTAATGTCGTCAAGATATATTAATATCAATTTGTACAAAGCATCAGCAACACCGCATTTCTTAACCCAAAGGGCAACACTTTGTGCTCAAAGTAACCTATTAGGGTGCGAAATGCAGTTTTCTGCATGTTCAATAGATAGATGTTAATTCGATGGTAACCACTGCTCAGATCCAGTGTGCTAAACACTGTTGCACCTGACAGCTTATCAAACAAGTCATCAATTCGAGTTTCCACAGTCACCTTGTTTAATGCACGGTACTCAACACACACGCATAGCTTGCCATTCTTTTTGAGCACAAACAAAATTGGTGTTCCCAAAGGAGATATGCTTTTGTAATCAAACTTTTATGTAATAACTTTTTAAGCTGTTGTTCCATTTACGCGTGTTATAAAGAACTTACCTCGTAAATTCGCCGCAAAGGTGGCTTTGCCCCTTCTTCTAATGTAATAGTATGGTGTATGTTTCTATCAAGAGGCGCCTTTGGGAGTTCATCCTAAAATACATCTATGTATTGTTCCGTAAGTGACTACACCACAGGATCTAAGACAACGTGTGTAGCTAGTGTTAATTCTACCTGTCGTAAGTGCATCAAATACACCTCTTCACGTATGCGCATGCAACACTTCAGTTGCATAGTAGAGGGGCGGAACATTGTCGCAAGCAACACGTGCAACTGAAGGCGCAGTCACCTTACGTTACCTTTACGAATGGTGCAAATATTGGCTCGAGAGTTTAATTGCAAACCTGCTTCAGTGTGCCATTGTTCCCCTAAAACAACATCCGCCCCGGGGATACTAATATCCATTTTTCTCCCCCCTTGAATAATCTTGATTATGGGTCATGATATTGAGGGATGACTATGCATGCACTGATGGCATGTTGTAGTTGCAATTCGTGTAATTGCTTGATAGCAGTTGCCAACTCAGCAAATGGTACATTGATCAAAACACCCATTTGTGTTAGCTAACACTGGTGGTGTGCTCATTTCAGTCCATACATTTGGCACATCATCAAGCAAAGAAACTTTATCAAAATGTACAGAGTTTTTAACTTCATTCTGCTCGACTATGCTACCAACCATGGACAATTCCTATTTCTTGTCCTTTTGCTGCTTGGCCTTTTGTGCGTTCTGCTTTGAGTAGCGCTTTGCCTGCATGTGGCCCGGCTTCTTACAGTAGTTGCAAGTGAGGTTGGGCGGAGTTTGAGGGGCCAGCAGGTCTTGATACTGATGCTTTGGCCTTTTTTGGCAAAACGAGGCTTGCTGTCAGTGGTAAGCCGCTTGGGAGCCGAAGATGGTGCCGCAGTTGCAGTCCTTAATTAACGCACCGCATTGTCAACAGCTGTCACCAATGTGATGAGCATGAGTAGCTCCTCAGCGCGCCGATCCAATTGTGTGGATGTGTTGACGGCGCAATGCTTCAGTAGCTTGTAATCCAAGCCACGCCAAAACATGTCCAACTCATCAGCTTCGCTGATTTGTAAACGACCAGCATTGATCTCGCTCACACATGGTTGGAAGTCCTGCACATATTGCTGTACAGAAAGCCCATTCTGCTTCATAATGTGAAGCTCGTTGCGAGCTTGCTACAGAGGATCTATGCCATCGTGACGCTGCTTCATAACAGAGAATAACATGCAATATTGATCCGGTGGTGTCACAACCCTTCCGCCGATACCACTCAGCAAGTGCATCATCCGGGAACAACAACTCAGCCGCACGCAGCCAAAATGGCTCGATAAAGTGGAAAACGTGACATACGCCTTCAACTTCATCATCTAGTTAAAGCTGGCGCCTGACTTCTTTCGTTTGACTGCTCGCGTGCCAACAATTCAACGGGGCTGCGCAGTACGTTCCTGGCGTTATGGTTGCTGTGCTTTTATCGCCGCAACCTTAAATTCCAGATTATGTACTTCTACCCCATACAACATAGAACCCATCAATGATTTCAACCACTCCACGAGGGTCTATGTCAAAGTAAATGCAATATCCGGCGCAGAATGTAGATGTTTTAAAACAGCGTTATCCACGATATTGTTATTCTCGGGATCAGATGGAAGTGGCACCTCCTCCATTGATGGAAACTCCTTCTTGCGAGACAGCTTCTTGTTGGATTCATCTCCCTTTACAGAGGGAGCTGCCACAGATTCACTTTCCTCAACCATTTGCCTTGCAGTAAGGCAAAATGGAGAAGTGAAAATCCTACCAATGAACTCGTTTTAATAATGGATCACAACGACCCAAGTTAATGTAAGTTCCAAACAGTCCAAACCAGTCCCCAATAAGGAAAGGTTGAATCGGGAGTGTCACCAGAGAAGAGGTAAAGATAAGTATTTAAGTATACGTATAAATATAGTATAAGTATAGATATAGATAGATATAATATAAGTATGGGTACATTATAAGTATAGAAGTATAAGTATAGATAAGTATTTGAGTATACTTATTCATCCAAGATGTGTTGTTTATGTAGCAAAAATACCCCTGTTATTACTGCTCCCGTTGCATTCCTCTTTTCTACGGTTCTTCATTTATTGAAGCTTGTAGTAATTTATTATAGCTTTGACAAGCGAAATACCGTAGAAAAGAGGTATAAATAAGTATTTTAGTATACCTGTTAATACAAGATGTGTTATTTATGTAGCAACAACTTGATTGAATACCCCTGTTATTATTGCTACTCAAATTACATTACAGCCTGACTTGAAGTCTGCTATCCTTTTTATGGCAAGGAGGCCTGATACTACTTATGCAGCGGGAGTATTAGCAAGGTTTACGTTCAGTCCTACTATAAGACCGAACATAAAGTACCATAGAGCACTAGAAAGCTGCAGTTGCAGTGAAATACATTGGCATGACTACATCAATTGACGTCTTAGCCCGAGAAGAGACTAAGCCTAAAAGCTATTGTGATGCTAACTTTGCTAGAGATGTGGACAACCGCAAGTCTACATCCAGGTTTGCCTTCATGCCGAATTGAAGTTTGGTGAGCTGGAGTTCTAAACTGCAAGCTACCGTGGCAATTTCAACTGCTGAGGCTGAGTACGTCGATGCGTCCCATGCTGTGAAAAAAGCGATGTGATTGAAAGTGTTAATGGCTAACCTGGGCTATGAGCCAAGCTGTGTGATGTTCTGATGTGACAACCAGAGCGCCATCAAGCTGAAGAAGCACCAACTTGCTTCAATGCGGGCTAAGCACATTGATGTGGTTCATCAAATTGTGCGTGAGAGAGGAAGCTGCAAGAAAGGAAGTGCAGTTTAACTATCGCAAGACTGAAGACTTGCTGGCGGACGTCTTCACTAAGGCTCTTCCTCTGCCCACGTCTAAGACATGCTGCTCTGGACTTGGCATTTCCTGGCTGTCTACGTGGGAGTCGGAATATAGACCGCCTGGTTTTATTATGTTGAAGTAGACCTGTTTGAGGTTTACTCAGGTTGTCATAAAACTACCCGGTCTGAAACTCGGTTTGTACAATAGCATATACTAGCCGTGGTTATATAACATCTATATTACTTGTATGCATGCCTTGTACAGATTGCTTGCGCATGTCACGAAGATAGTTCTAAGCTATATGCATTCTATGAATGATGAATAAATGGGTTGATTGAGGTTGCAAATTATGAAGTTATTAGTTATGTGGTCAAGTCTACGTGTGCAAGAATCGCTTAAGTCCGTATTAGGGACTTGCAACCAAAAAGTTGCAAATAAAAATGAAACATTACACGTGAGCAAACTCACGCATAATGGCGGAAACGCTTTTGCGGTATCAACCTGAGTAGGTACTAACCTGCTACAGACCCATGAATCTTGTAGTGAGCCAAGCGCTAACTACCAATAGAGCGGTGGTTGAATCTAAGTATTTATTATAGGTAAATGTTTATTTAGACGAAAAAAGCTATTGAATTGTGCAAAGGCATTTGTTGGAATAAATGAGTGTGGGCTCATCTCGGGCGGTGCTCTGCTACGATTGATAAGCCTTTTTTGAATTGTAATTATAGACAACCCAAGAAAGACCTGGTTCGATTTGGTTTAATGACTTTTGGAGCATGGGGCACGCAATTGCATCACTATTTTGGTTACCTGTGACAGTTTTTCCTATGACGTCAACGGGAAGCAAGGTGCACGGTGTTGGAGGTGCTAAAGAGCTGCATTAGGTGAAACTCTCATGACACATCTATGCACACGCTTCTCCAAGCACATGTATACAAGATTCATGGTGCGGAATTGTTAGAAAGAGTTAGCAAATGATCCCCTTAAGGATTTGGGTTGGGTAATACAACAAAACATTGAAGAACGCAAGTTTAATTGCATCATATGTTGATTCAAAATTAAGCAATCAATAATCAATATCTTAGGGCCGAGTAGTTGAAATTACAAAGTCTTCATGCTAGCTTCGCATAGTCGCGAAAATTTCCAAGTCCTTGACTCCCACTTGAAGTGGGAGTCAAGGATCAAGTTAGCACGCACGTAAGAGCACATCAGTTACGACGTCGTAAGAATTCGTAAGTGTTTGGCTTGTTAAATACTACTTGCACGTAGGCCAAGGTCACATACGGTAGCCGCCGACTCCTACGACCGCAAGTAGATTTAAGCAAAATAAAACGTCATGCGCGTTTTTGTGACCTGTTAAAGACACGCCACCTCGCTTAACTGGAGTGAGTTCAGTCTAATATTAAGTTGGGGGGAACAAAAAGCCGAGTGGCTGGTACTTCTCCTTTCTCTCCCACTATTGGGTGCCTCACCGCGCCATGCTTGGCCGGAGTGAATGATTTACCGGGCCGAGCATAGTCCTCAGCGAAGTTGTTACGTGAACTATCGGATTGGGGAAATTGAAGCCGAGATAGGTCTCGGCCGGGGAAACGCGAAGTCGCGAATCGGTTTCGAATTGGCGGAGTTGCGCAGGTTCGAATTCAACGATTGCCAATTGAAGTCATGCGGCGAGAGAATAAAGTCGCTACTATCAAATGTCAAAGCGAACCGACGAATTCTTTGCCGTTCGAGTGAGTTACAACGAGGTAAGATAAAGGGCCCCCGTTACAAGGTATAAATAGCTGATGTACTGAGTTCGAAACTAAAGAGAGCCCCCACTTTGAGTCTGAACTGGCACACTAGCGGCTAGGGTTTATATGATGTGCATGGTTGCATGCACTATGAGCTAGCATGTTTAAGTAGCCGAGCCATTCAGTTGCATACAGGAGTTAAACCCGTCGTAGTCTACTCTGCGAGCCTGATCACAAAGTTCTCATGCTGTTTTAAAGAAGGTTTTGCCGTTGGCCTGCTCTACCCGCTCCAAGACAACACTTGACACATGCAAGGAAAAACTTCGTGCACAATGCTATGACTGACGGTGTCAGCGTAGCAAGTTGGTTGCCAAACCACAGAGTAATGGAGGCTCTCACAAGGGTCTTCACGGCACAACAACTGCACGCTTCTTTGATGTTCGTGCGTGATGACGTGTTTGTGTAAACCACCACAAACAGGGTGTACACTGTACCTGGCAGGCAAACCATTGGCATACCCATGATAGGTATGCCAATGGTTTGCCAGTGAGTAATCAGTGTGTAACAATGCCGGCGTTTACCTGGCTAACATGCACCTGCTAGGCTTTGAGCTCCGATGGGTGTGACGCCTCACGCCCTTGATTACCAGACCTTTGTTGGCAAAGTATGTGTACGGGGTGCTGAGATACATGGATGATCTCATTGTCGTGGACATGCCTTTGAGAGCTTTATGTACATTGCTAATGATGCCTTGGCTGGGGCTTATCCACCTGCATACCAACAATGGCACGCACAGCTACATGTGTGTCAGTGCCGTATCTCACTGTGTTTCAGATGCGTGATGTCGGAATCTGTGCTCGCATATACAAACTGACCGAACCTGTTTTTTGCCCACATTGATGTGCAACGTGCAACCGCTATCGGGTATGGCCATGTCCGAGAAGCTCGACATCAGCGTGTCACATGTACACCGTTTCATGCAAATTAACCCTTAAATATAAAAAACAAAGATTACTATTGTGACTAATCCTTTATTAACAACATGCTATTGTTTCTTTTAGATTTTCGTCTTCAGGTATGTTGCTGATTACACACAGTGTGTCAAGTGCAGGGGGGCCTTTTCAGCCCCCCAGCAATTCTGATTCATCTCGGCCCGCAATTGGAAGGACAACCTATCGTGCTCACGTCGTCCATGAGCTGGTGCGGTTGATTGGTGACATGGTGCATGCAGGGTACTGGTGTAGGCAACTGCTGGCCAATTGCAAGCTGCCTCGTGAACAGAGTGTGGTATGAAGTTGTTCAAGGGTAAACATATTTTTGCTGGTGTGCAAGGCCGAACGAGAATGAACGAAATGATGAGCTATCCAATACGAGACACCTCAGGTAAGTGGAGGTGAGCGTGGGTAAGTAGATGCCGGGAGCACTTCGTGCCCACATACTGAGTCAATTGGGACTTGTTGGTTATTTGGTACTGTTGGCTATGTGCATGTCGTATTGCTGGCTTGGTGCATTGTCATTAAATCACTCATGTTACTGTAACTGCATGAGCTTTGCATTAGGGCTATTTCCCAATTTACGTCGTACTAACGCTCTATCCTAACGGCAAGTGCGTGTGATGTGATAAAACAGTAGCGGTGGGGTGGGGTGGGTGGCGTTGTTGGCGGTGGTGGGGGCGTGGGGTCCAGCTCACGCACTGCACAACACAGCATTACACTGCCTTTGCCTGTATTATTGGTGCCTGTATTATCGGCGCCTTAACCACTAGGCTAAATGGCATGGTATGACATTCCTACGGCAGCAAAAGCCGCTGCCATAGGAGGAGCCACATGCCATGTAACCATATCCCATACCATGGTATGACATTCCTCCCATCTCACTTCCTGTGGGCTAATGTCATCCCCCACGTCGCCCATCAGGGTCGCGGCGACGTGCCTGCGGCCGCGCAAGTCGCGCGCCGCATCTAACCCTCGTCCCTGTCACCAAGGCACCGGACCCTCGTGATATTGCTTGCCTACTGACCGACACACAATAAATCGCAACCGCTTCGACCGTAGGTCATGCGTACCATTGCTTCAACAAGTGCGACCACGCGCGGTGCTTTCAATCAATAATTTGCCAATATATGCCTTGGATCGAATTTCACGGCAACTAGCAATTCTTGTCCCTAAGGGTGGGATTCAGATCTGTGCCGCTCAGCTCCGTGTAGCGGCGTATGCTTATTCATCGTGTTTTATTAACGCCGCATTATCATGCTCATAGTCAGACAGCGAGTCTACGCGCTTCAATAGAATGCGAAGATAGATATTGCATTGACCAACAGCGTGCATTCCTTTTCTCATCTCTTTCACATACAGACACAGAGCGAATATGCCACAGTTGTGCCCTATTTAAGCGGGCACCTTTCTCATTCTTTATTTAATCTGCCTTGCTATACCGCTCAGCGTGCCCTTACTATGTGCATATTGCTGTGCCGCCGATATTGCAACTGCCGACATTACATTGGCGGAGACGCGGGGCAAGTGCCAATTCATCACTCACCGCCCCTTATTCTAACATATTCCGTTTATTTACATCTTTTGGCATTGCCATAAGCTTATTTTTAGCAAGCTTTATCCTTTTAACGCCAACCGCGTTTACTCAAGGCTACGACACATGCTGCAGCAGCCGCTACAAACGCTGCAGCAGGCGGCTCGACGACAGTAGCAGAATCCTCGTTCGCCACTGTGGCCAACGTACTTAACCGCATCGTGGGCAGGCTTGAGCAGCTGTCTGCCACGAACAACGTCATTGCACAGTCCGCATCTCAGGGGACGTGACAGGCGGGCACGGCCTATAAAGTTCTCAGGCGAGCGCACGCAGGTAATACGACACTGGCGGAGTAGCAGACTCTTCGTTTGTTGCCGTGGCCAACGTACCCGAGCGTATTGTAGGCAGGCTTGAGCAGATGTCGCCCACGAACAACGTTGCCGCATAGTCAGCATCTCTGGCGAGACATAACAGGCAGGCGCGGTCTGAGGTGTTTCAGACCGGGTGAAAAAGATAAAGAACATCTGGCATGTTTCCAACATGTCGAGCGTAGCTCTTCCTTCTAAAAAAAGGGGTAATGTAGCGGCGTATGCTTATTCACAGTGCCTGATTTGTGTCGCATTATCAACATGCTCATTGTCAGACAGCGAGGCCACGCGCGTGAATGAATTGCATAATGGACATTGCATTAGCCAGTAGAATGCATTCCTTTTCTTGTATCTTTCATGTACAGACGCATTAGCAACATGCCACAGTTGTGCCCTATTTAAGCGGGCAGCCTTCTCATTCTTGATTTAATCTGCCTTATTATTCCGCTCAGTGTGCCCTTGCTATTTGCATGTTGCTATGCCGCCGTTATTGTAACTGCCGACATAACATCTGTTACCACTGTAACATTGGCAACTTAACCACAGGCTACGGCAGGAAAAGTCGCTGCCATAGGAGGACGTCGCAATATGTTTTCCCTGCCGGCCGACTAAATATTGGCAACGGCCGTGCACCTGAGGACGCTAATTTAGACTGTCGTGGCTCAGGCCGCCTGTAATCTTGATACAGGGACCTAATAGTAACTTTCGTTACTGTAAGGCCCTTTTTGTTACAATTAGTCTTTAACAGTTGACTATGTCTAACTAACAGGCGCCTGTTAGTTACCTATCAGGCCTTAACAGGTGACTTGAAATAATTAACAGGCACCTGTTAGTCACACACCAGGCCTTAACAAATGACTTTGTGTAATTTACAGGCAACTGTTAGTTACACATCAGACCTTGTTAGGTGACTACAACTAATCAACGGGCACCTGTAAGTTACACATCAGTCTTACCTAGGTGACTCAGCCTATGTGACAGGCACCTGCAGGTTACACACCAGTCCAGCGCAGGCGACTAAGCCTAATTCACAAGCACCAACTAGGTAATTATTGACAAAATAAGGCATTATTTAACAACTGAAGGTGACCAATGCCTAACTGTCGTCATATGTATTTGCATAGCTTGACTACACGCGACTGTTACTGACTTCCAGCATTGTTATGTGCCTGTGCTGTGTACATGTATCTGAAATGTGTGCAGTGTCTCTCAGTCACTTGCCAAGGCTTGTAGTTCGATCATGTGACTCGAATGCAGTTCTGTTGTATATCATAGGGATGCACGTATTGATGTGCATGAGCATAATGACGATTGACTGAGCTGGTTTAAGATGCACAACACTCAGTCACAAGAGCCTTGTAGCTATGTACACTACCAGCTAAACGGACTACCAACTGCGCTACAGCTCCTCTCCATCATCGCTGGTCTCGTCATTACGGAACAAAGCACCACGCGCTAGGGCCTGTGGAGGAGACGCCGGAGCTTGCTCTTCCTCCTCAAACGGTTGTGCCAGCCAATCAAATGCCGCTTCTGCCTCAGCGAGTGGGTCACGAGCTGCTGTCTCTTGCGGCCGGCGCCGATTGGGATCTTTCAGGTATTCGACACAAGATGCAGTGCGGCGTTTCACAAGGGTGAATGGCTGGAGGGCTGCGTACCGTTGCCTCATCTCCCGCTTCATTGACATGATCATGGTGTTGATTTCGCTGAGGTACTCTTCATGTGTGTCTATGCTGGCAGCTAGGAGAGGGTCTCCATCCTTGCCCTTTAGGATGCGCTCCACCTGCGTAGTTTACAGGCATGTCTTAGTGGCATCGAAAGCCACTATTCACTGCAACGCGTCTGCAAGCCTGTAGTTTGGGGCTACAGCGTTCCTGAATCGCTAATGATGGAGTTCAGAGTGCTCACCGTAAGCAACAGGTATGCGAGGTGGTTGACTGTCAGCTGCCGGCGACCAGGTGTAGTGACGGCGTAAGACCAGCATTGCACGATCATTTGCCAGATTATGGGATTGCCCCATTCATGGATGTATCTCCTCCGCTCCGGGTCTGCAGTGTCGGTCACCTCAAATCTCCGCCATGACTTGTCTGCGACAGTCATACCGACAAGGCATTAGTCACGAAATAGATAGTTCAAGTTGAGCCTGCACCAGGCTAGAATAGTGCCTGTGACTTACTTTGGAGCGCGTTGCGCATCTGGGCTTTTTGGGTCTCGGGGTCCATTAGGGCGTCGATGTGCCTGATTGAATCGGTTACAATAGGCGAGATGAGTACGTGTGTATGGAGGCTGAGTAAGAAGGCAGTGTTGCATAGCAGACATGGTGGTGAGGGACCCAACTCACTTGCGCTTGTTGCTGTTAAACAGTGTCCACTTGTACTCCTTCTCAAGGACATGCTTGATCTTGGTGACGTTCTCAGACCGGACCTGCGTAGCTTTCTTCAGGGCGACACTCCAGTGGAAGGGGCACTCCTTGGGAGTCCAGTACACCTCATAGAACTTGGCCGCATCGGCCTCGTCGTCATGGTCGAAGCCAACTACCTGTCACGGGCAGGTTGGTCAGTGTCACGGTGCAGTGCGGTCATGAAGCATTCACAGCACCTGACACATGACGTTACGAATAGTGTCCTCCTTGGGATAAACGTGGCTCTCTACCCAGTGGCCGTTTATGATTTCAACGACGGCATCTCGCAAATGCTGTCCACAGAAGAACAATCCGTTACACACATACACACAGTGTCACAGTGTCACACAGTGCTTACCTCGTTGCCAATCTTCCACTTGCTTGGGGAAGGGTTGCTGACGGCCGAGGTTGCCACGTCACGGCCAAATGCGTTTGGGTTGGGGGTTCCAATCGACCCTCTGCAAGCACAACCACATGAGTCATGCTGCCAGCCATGAAAGATGCAACCCTCACAGTTGCAAAAGAAGAACAACGTGCACAGTGTATCCAGAACGCATGCAGTGAGTCACTGTGCTAGTCATGATAGAAGCAAGCATCCAAGTTAGAAGTTGAGCAAGAAGCAACGTGCACAGTGCATCAAGAACGCATGCAGTCTAGCTTGCCCTTGCGACTGCGGTGTCAGGTGGAGTTGTTGTGATGTGCTGGGCGTTAGCGCGGGGTCTTGCTGCGATTGGTTGGCGACGGTTGCCTGGTTGAACACTGGGGGCAATGTGGACAACTGGCGCCGACCTCCACGACGAGGTGCACTTACGGATGGACCACGAGGCATCTCTCCAACTGATAGTCGGGTGCCGCCTGTTTAGCTGTAAGTGGCGCTGCCGCCTCCAACGCTGCCGCCGCCGGTTGGCCCGCCCGAATGTATGAGGCGCGAAAACGAAAATGAGGCGGTTTTGAACGTCTAGAGTCCCGCACTAGAGTCGCACTTGTAGTGCGTCCTTGCTCCTATGGTTGATGGTACGACTTATGCATTCGTGCCATGCATGCTTCGTACAACCATTGTTACCAATGGTTGTGTCGTAACATTTATGGTACGACAGAGGCATCTCTCGTCCAACCCCAGCGATTGCCGTACAATGGCTCTGTCGTACCATCCATGGTACGACAGAGGCATTGCTCGATCAGCCCAAATGGGAGTTAGCATGCACTCACCCAAACACGCTTCATTGATGGCCGGATGATGGCACGCAGGGGCACCAGGTCGATGACGGGTCGAATGTCAGGCTTGATGGGCCTGGGTTCGACTAGGAGGCGGAGGACCAGGAGTCGGAGGAGGCGGCGGCGGCGGCGGCGGCGGCGTGGAACATCTTGCGAGAAGTTGTGGTCGTAAGAGTTCAAGCAGCGAAGCCAGCTACTACCGGTCGCCACGTCATGGATCATGGCAGGCGTCAGCAATGGGGCTGTCCAACATGCATCACCAACATTGGACAAACCAGCAGGCAAGCCATTAAAGACCATCTTCACATAGAGAGCTGCTTGGTGGCTCGCTTTCTGCAACAGGGAGCGGATCAGGAGCTGCAGTCCTTGGAGCCCCTTGTCAGAACCATGCGGGACCAATTGCGGCTGTGGGAACAAGCACAAAGGAATGCAGAGGTACGCTCAACAGTCACATGCATTTCCTTGCAAGAGCAATTTGTTTTTTAGCGCAGTCCATGTGATATATGTAGCGTGGCTGCAGGCCTCCACTATTCACCCATACCCACCCTACAGTCAAGCCAACATTGCGGAAGCAAGAGCAGATAGACAGAGCTGGGCGGCGGTATGTTGTTGCCAATCTTGCTGTGCATGTTGACTGCAATGTCGGCTCCAATGCATGCCTACCTTTCCATGCTAGGATGTGCGTGAGCGTGCGAAGTCGCGCGCGCGTGCCGAACGAAGTAGGCTGGGTTTGAGCACAGGAGCGCGTGGCCATTCGTCCGGCATTCAACCAATAGTGCATCAACCAGCAATGACGCAGTCCATGCAATCATTCGTGCATCAACCAGCAATGCCGCAGGTGACTGTTCGAAGCAACCAACTGATGACGGTGTGACGCAGTTGACTATTGCAATTGCAGTGTCGCAAGCATGCAGCTAACCCACATGTGATTGGTTGACAGCACCACAGTGCACTAAGTCCTGTTGGAGCTCCTATGCAAGCCTGGATTCAATTCCGTCGACTGGTCCTTCAATCCCACTTGCTGATGGGCGCGGCGGCAATGCGACATCAGTTTAACATGCACGTTGGCCTGTTAAATTTCGACATGTCCATTGGGGCAGTGGCGCATGATGTGCCCATGGCTCTAGAGTTCCGTGACGAGTCTGCCATTGAGGGTGGCGGGGAGAGTGCAGCCAATACCACCTTGTCAGCCCCCATGGCTTCCCCTGCTCCATGCAGCCCACGGGCCATTGAGGTAAGTCGCTGTCTTTTATGCTCGTGCCTTGGTAACAATGCGTCAGGCACTGCATAAGCTTATATTCGTCCTTTGCAACATTGTGAGCCATCTTATCCTGGGTCCTGTATACAGCCCCCCTTGCTGCATGCACAAGTGGTCTCACCTGCAGCTCCTGCTCCCCTCCCAGCCAGAGCGCAACCACCTTCCGCGGCACCAGTCCTTCGTGCACTGCCATCTCCTCCACGAGCAGCACCGGTGATTGCGGGGCAACAATCCTTCTTGCCGCCACCGGCGAGCCTACAGCACAATGCAACAACCGATGTGGCTTCTGCACCTACCTTACCCCACCCGCTGCAAGTTGAAGCCGGCAGGCTGCCCCAAACTCAGGTACTTTATCAGTCATTGTGACTCTTGCCGTTCACAGTTGGACACACCATGTGAGTGCTGTATGCGCATGCAGCAGGGGTCACCACCTGCCAGCGAGTCATCAGAGGAGCTGGCCGCAACCCGCATACGGCCATTAGTCATGCTAGGTGGCCAGCTCGCCTCATGGGACCACTTCAATGCGCCAACGGATGGTAACTGCTTCTACCATTGTGAATTTCGCGCCAGGCCATCCATAGCGCAAAGTGTCTTGGATGATCACAAGTGCCTCAGCTCGAGCAGATTTTGGGCCATGCTGGACACCATGGACGACGACGGCAGGGGGCACACTCTCCGCAAAATCACCGCCAAGGCTGTCGATGCAGGCGTGGCGAGCAGAATCCTAGACTTCTGCAGAGCCACTGGTGCCGCGGGAGAGATGGCGCAGTATTACGACAAACTGCCTGCGACCATGTTGGCTGATATCAACTGCAACATTGACCCAGCCATGGCCAAGGTGCGACAGATCGTGCGGAGAAAAGATGTGTACGTCGAGCACCTGCAGATGGCCATGTTTGCCAACAAGCTGGGCTTGTTGATTGGCTTCGTGACCGTTCAGCGCGAGCATGGGGAGTGGGTGCCACGGCCCGGCAGCGCAGTCTGGGTTGGAAATAAAGAAGCCCCCAACTCAGTCCTGGTGGTGGGCAACACTGCTCCTGATGAGCCAGAAGCACACTTTTGGCTCCTCAAGCCTGCAAGCACCGAACAGTGGTCGTGGCCTATGCATGAAGTGCCACCGGAGGTAACACACCTGATCGGAGAGTGGCGGCATGGCGTTGCCAATTCCCCGCTACCACCGGCTGTGACCCAGAGTGCTGCGCCAACGCCTCAGGCCTCGCCTTCGTGTGCTAGGCAAGAAGTAGCCGAGTGTTCTGCACATCCTGCCTCCCCTCAACCACAGCCACATGCTCGCAATCCCAATTCAGCACCCTCCCTTCCTGCCGCGGAGACTCACTTGCCACCGCACTCTGACCATCCGGAGGCATCTCCATCAAGAAGCAGCTGTAGCTCGCCCTCTCCCTCTAAGCTTGCCACATTGATCCCAGCCTGTCTTGTTGGTAAAGAGATTGATCGAGGTGTCCTGAAAGCTGCGCTGAAAGACAAAGGCTTCATGCTCGACCTCATGAAGCAACATGAGGTCGTGGAGGAACGGGAGGCAACCAACAAGCGCAAGGCTGTGGAGCAAGAAGATAACGCCTTACCTCCTCTGAGTGACAGTGCCACGGAGAGCGCCTGCCAGGATGTGCAGGGTGACAAAAAAAAAAAGAAGAAGGTTGTTGGAACAAAGGACGCTGACAGGACCAAAAAAGGAAAGGTGAGGCATCGTTACAACATTAGAAGAAGCACAGCGCCTTGAAGCCTCACTGGGGCTGACTGTGTGTCCTGAGTAGGCACAGGCGGGTTTACAGCGTCAAGTGGCTGCTCAGCATCGTCCAGAGAGACAGCCGGTGCGGCACGAGCTGCCTAAGCTCAAAGCACCGACGCGCAGACGCTTTGGGGGGCTGACTCGTAGTGCAAAGGAGTTGATCACCCTACAGTACGCCCAAGACGCGCTGCATCACCGCATGCGGCATGCCTCGAGGTGGGTGACGAAAGTTTGCAATAAGTGGGAGCAAACGCGGAGAATGCGGTCTAAACAGACCTCTGGGGATTGGCCGTGGTTGGAACCCATACACGATATGGCCATCCGTAGTACGTTGTTGCCCCTCGCCGTCCTCGATATGATGGTGTTGTTGCTGCCGCAGCACCCCGGCAATGTGCAAGAGCTATCTGCGGAGCAGAACTTCGACCTGCTGCAGCAGATGTACCTGTCGATGTCGACTAATGCGGGTCGAGATGTGTGCCACTACCTGAGCAAACATACTGGGTGGCAAGTAAAACCATTCGAGCTGTACTTGGCATGCTTTGGCTGGCAGTGGCTGTATGTCATACGGCACGTCGAGCTGATTCTGTGGAAGCTCGAAGAAAATGACGATGCGGGGGAGTACACGAGTGACGACAGCCATGTCGAGGGCCTGGATGAACGCACGCTGGACGAGACCACCAAGATTAGCAGGTGGTGTATGGCGGCAGATGGGCGTCAGGTGATCGAGCAGGCAGTGGAGCGTTATGCTGCGCCATTCAGATGGGAGTCGCTACGCCTGCGACGCGATAACAGAGTTTGGTGGCAGAGGCAGCTTGCACACCCGCGTGCACCATGTGTGCTGATTTGTCGCATTGAAGAGCCACCCCCCCCAGCGGATGGGGAGACGCCCTGTTGCAAGAAAGCGATGTGCCATGTCTGCATCATAGCACATCAGAAGACTGTGGCATGTAAATCAAAGAATCTACAAGCGTGTCCATTCTGTAAGCAACCTCACCCGTTTTGGTCGCCACGCCTGATGCAAGACGCCAACGTGTCGGCGGTGATTTGGCCCCCGCCTTGATGCCAATTGTGCATGTATTGTAGTTTTGTGTTGGCTTCCAGTGAACCATGTAGGTACATGCATAGTTGCAGCATGGTGCATGGTGCACCAGAGATCATCTGTTGTTAGAAGCATTGGCTGTATATGTGTATGATGACTGCCCGGCGCATGAGTCAGTGCATGGCTTGCATACCTCGCTGGTTTAGAGCGTGGTTGACAGCAACAAACTCGGACAGCGCTCTGGGTTCCATGGCATGACAGCACAGTATTACTCTACGATCGTGGTAGTATGCGAGTATCCTTGTTCTGTAGTACCATTAACAGATAGAGTACCATTCATGTTGATGTAGTACCATGCATGGTACTGCAATAGCGTATAAGGTACAGTCGTGCTTCGCTTGAAGTTTGACCCATTTAGGGTTCGTAAGCTGGCAACCCTAAATTGATGCCCATACCCTAAAGTCTCGATTTGTGGGCAGCCGTGCCGATTCCTATTTTGCATGATGTCGGCGGCAGCAGTTGAATCACCCTCACCTAGGAGACCATGCTTGGTGTGCCCACAATGCAATGCATACGTATGTGCCAATGGCCGTAGGCAGCAAATGCGAGCACACGTGACCGAATGCCAGCGAGTGCAGACAGTGTGCCACGGTTTTAGTGCTGCTTGCTGGCATCACACCACACACAATGTCGACGTGTTTGGCTGCCGCCGCGGCCAAGTGCTGTGCAAGGAACCCGAGTTTTTCCATTGCGTGCAGTGCGTGTGCGAATCGTGCTTGCGCTCATGCTTCGAGTGGCGAGGGGAACCCATGCGCTTCTTCACATGCACAACACCGGGACATGTGGTTAGTGGACAGGTGGTGGATGCTGTGGAGGTAACCCACAAGAGTGGACCGCGACGTATCACTGCATGTTATGTTGGGCGTATTCTTATTTCATGCATGTTGAAGCTGTTGTCGCATTCAGAGCAGTCTTGCACGGTGTGGGCGTGGGCAGTTCCATCCCCCGGCCGCTGTAGAGGAGGCAGACCATCGACCGTTGGACAGCGCACTACATCGGCTGCGGAATGCAGTTAAGTTGGGATGCGAGCAGCTGATCGGTGTGAGTGTCATGGTGCATTGGCCGCTGGATGGGGAATGGTATGCGGGCGTTGTGGAATCATTCAAGCAAGCGTCAGGTCAGCATCGCTTCGTGGCGTGCGAGATTGAGGACGCATCATATATGCATGGTGCAATGGAAAATGTCTTTGCAGGGCAGCACCGTATAGTATTCGATGACGGTGATCGACCACAAACCATCAACTTCAAAGGGCACAACGTATTCGCGTACACATCAGTTGACGGGGCACGCCATGTTCTGCGCGTCGGAGGGGAGAACGTCAGTCGCAAAGTAAGCCCGAACGGCATCATTGTTAGTCCCTGGCCAGCACCACGGCCAGCCTTGACCACATACACGCCATTTGACAACAAGCTGGGACGCACACGCAGACCAAGGGCACTCGACCTATTCTGCGGCGGTGGCGGTGCCAGTGTCGGTCTATACCACGCAGGCTTTGACGTGACCGGGATGGACATAAGTCCCTCCTCTGAGTACCCGCTGCCCTTCATACACCGCGATGTATGCACCCTGAGTGCAGGAGAGCTGAGCGAGTACGAGCTCATCTGGGCCAGTCCACCATGCCAGGCCTATTCAGGTGCTATCCCGGCACCTCAACGGGCGGCACATGGCACATCCTGGAGACACCAGGATATGATACCGCTCGTCCGACGTCTGCTGCTTGCAAGCCAGGTCAAGTTTGTGATTGAGAATGTGCCAGGAGCAGCTTCCTCATTCAGACCCAATCTGTCCCTTTGTGGCACGATGTTTGGCCTATCAACTTTCCGACACCGTCTGTTTGAGACACAGCCAGTGGTAGCTACCCCACCAGCACGCTGCTCGCACGCGGGCAAGGCAGTTGGACTGCTATCGCCGCACCTGTCCGCTAGCGCGAAGAAGACAATCGTGACATCAAACGCGCCACAGCAGATGTACCCGGTCTATGGCCTTCCAAGCACCAGGGGCGGCATTGCTGCGTGGCAAACAGCGCTGGGAGTGCCATGGATGACCTCGGCCGTTTCCATAGCGAATGCAGTTCCTCCCGCAATGGCGGAGTGCATAGGGCGTCTCATGCTTGAAACAATGGATATGCGCTGTGACTACCCTCCTGTGTCATGGAACTATGAGGCTTGAGTGTGGTGCACTGTATTGATGCTTAATGCCACACGGCGGACTGATTGTTGAATGTTGCATGGATCATTCGATTGTGGTGACAGTTGTGCAGTGACAGCTGCCCGGTATTGTACACGTCCACATGCAAAAGTCTTAGCATACGATTAGCAATGCCTAACTGACTGATATGCTCCAAACTCAGAGTAGTGAGACAAGTACATGTGTCACGTGGAAGTGCAGTGAACGTTCACCCAATACTTGCCCTCTTGTACACGGGCGCTGTCCTTGTCAAACATGGGGAGCAGCTGGACAATGCCTTTTACTTGCTCCAGAGTCACGACATCGAGATGTGGACCGCCTCGACGCTTTTCCCATTCCAGAGCGATGCACTTTGTGTCGCTCGTCACATCCAGCTTCGTGTACCAGCGGACAAACACGACCTCCTTCCACACGCGCTCGCCGCTACCACCCCACACCACCACGCGCAGAAAAAGGAGTGCCTGAGCCCACCACGTCACGTTCACACCGTCCTCATCACCTTCCAACTCAAGTGTAGAGAACCAAGGCCGCCCATGGAACATCCCAGTTGCGCGCGCCATGCTGACTCCTGATGTCATGTACACCGCTGCGCCTCCGTTCACCACGCGAACAGCACGCCACCCGTCGGCCAACTCCAGTTGTTCCCTCCTCAACCAGCTGTCCAGGGTGGCAGGCAGCTTGTCGGCAAATGGAGTCTTCAAGGCGACTTGGCGGCTACGCGCAGATCCGCTCCAGTACGGGCTGGACTCCCTCCTTGTCAGCACATCCATCCGTAGCAACTTGTCCGTCTTCTCCATGACATTACAGCACTGCTGCCGCGCCTGCGCCATGACCGAGCGCATCTCGGGATCCACGACCATGCCATCCTCTCTCACATATTCCGCACAGCTCCATGCCTTCAGGATACGTGCCTGGTAGTCCCGGTTGTTGCCACCACGCGCCCACCGTTTGATATTTTGGGCGTGCGTCTGCTCCATGCGGTTGGCGCTGAACCAATCTGGGTGTCCACTGCTGACAATTGCCGGCCCAAAATGAGTGAGCTGATGCATCTTCTCGATCTTCCAACCTGACTTCTGTGCAGAATATGACGACAGTAGCGGATGCAACACTGCAGCTTTGAAGGCAGCCAGCTCGTTGTCGGCTGTGGTCAGGGTCTCTCTTGTGTGTTCATGCGCCTTCAGCAACTTCTTGTTCCACTGGGCAAGCGATGCGGCAGCAATGGTGAAGAAATCGTTGCCCTCACTGTCGAGCAGCAAACCGTCTGCGAGGACCGGCAGCAGCTGCAGCACCGCCACTTTCTCCACCACCTGAAAGGAGTGGTCGGACAGGAAGAAATCTACTGTGCTTGTGGGTGCCTTGAAGTGCGAAACCCGCAGAGTCGCCTTGCATGCATTCAGCCTGTGCACATCTGCTCGTGAGCACGTGTTGTTGGCTTTTGTGTTCAACACAAAAGCAACACCAAAGACGTGCCTGGCCTGCAGAATCTGTCTCGTGGATGGACGCATTCGTTCCTTCGCGGCGTCGTACACAGCAGCAAGCAGGTGGTCAATGATGCCTCCCAGCACATGCATTGCGTCAGGGGCAAGACGAGAGTAGCAGTCAGCTCCCGGCACCCGCGACTGTCGCCAACCCCACAGTGCATTCTGTTGCCAAACCACATTGCCTGGTTTCACGGAAAGCCATTCATCCTCACGAATGCCGGTAATTTGACCATTACCTCCTCGACATGCATGGAGTGCTGCTCTTTGAAAGCCTTGGCTGTCTGGCGTGCATTCCTAACACCGCTATGCAGGTCCGCCCGCAGCTGACGTATTGCTGGTGTGTAGAAGGCCTCGGTTCTCAATTCCCGGTCCTCATCCATCTCCAACAGATCTGATTTGGTGACGAGACAAACATCGCAAGGATGTCGTGTTTGGTTGCCCGACACAGTGCGTGCGAGTGTGGCAGTCTCCTACAACACGACAAACTCAGATGTTCTACTGACAACATCCTCCATGCACTGTTTGCTGGCGGGCTGCATCCGGTTACAACCATTCATGCCCACTACCTGCAAATCGCTGATGTAGTTGGCAAGCGCGGGAAACACACGACGCTCGATGCCATTCGGGTCGATGAGCTGCAGACCTTCCCAACTCGCCCGCTTCACATCCCCTAACACTACATTCAAAGCGTCATGAAAAATCTCACGTTTCCGAATGGAGAACGATTCCTTGCCCTGCGCCCAGGTGGGATGCCCGGCCACTGCGTGAACCACCGGCAGAAGCGCTATCATAACAACCCCCATGTTGCTAGCATACATGTCCCAACTGTAGTTGGCAAGCGATGCCATCAGAGGGTAGCCAGAGCGCTTGCCCGCGCTGTCCAGCGTGGTCTTGTCACTGTACAGAATGGCAGGCGCCAAGTAGGACGCTTCCCCCACCTCTCTCCTCAAATCCACCTCCACATCCTTCCACCAATCGCCCGTGGAAGGATGGCCAAAGCTGTGCTCGTCACCAGTGTACTGGAGATTGAAGCCATTGGCGGCATGTGGATTGCCATACAACCGCGCGAGCCATACCTGCTCCGACCAAGAGCATTACTTACTATGCTGGCCTCAGAATAGATACTGCATCGATACTGCATTAGGTACTGCATTTCACAGACCTTGGCCGGCATATATGTGACGCAGATGTCCTGATCCTCAGGGTCTCCAGGCTTGCGCAGGTCAGCCGTCACGTAGTTTTGATACGGCAGCACACTCGCATGTGCATATGTGACATGGCTCTAATAGTTGAAGCACATGCACCGCACACCGTGAACACACCTCAAACTGAGAGAAAGCAATCGTGGTCCGGAGGTAGCTGGCCGCATGCACACCGGTCTCCCACTGGAGCTTTTCCGTCAGGAAGTGTGCATTTCGGATGCACTTGATGATCCGCCCCATGTCGGAGGCCGACAGGCCTTGGCCGTTGTTGCACTGCACGAATGCCACTGCACTGC
>RHPI01001968.1:14107-25801 GCA_009103225.1 Chlorokybus atmophyticus
CACAACAACAGCTTGTTTCTCCTATCCTTGGTCGCCCCCCCCCTAAGCGCGCATATCTGCCACGTGGTGCACACGGTGGTGAGGAGCAAAACATCAAGGTGGGGGCCACCAAGGATAGGAGAAACAAACTGTTTGTAAATACAACAACGCACAACAACAGCTTGAAGGTCGGCTGCCACTCCTCTGCTGTCACACGTGTAGCATCTTATCCCATTAACAGCACTCATCCCATCCCATTAACAGCACTCACAAATTTATGTACAACATAAGCATGCGTAACATAGATACTGACTGTTGTAGCTGAGTCGCTTGATCAACTTCTGGCTTAAGAGTGTTTTGCCAGGACATACTCGCTAGGTTGGCATGCTACAAACAAGTAGTATCAATACCAACTGGCACTGATATATTGTTACATGCAATGATGTATGGCAGTTTACCTGCCACTTGCTGGTCGTATTGTATGCAGCAAGTATGCCAAGTTAAACAGTTACTGCTGACTTGTTCCGTCCATCAAGTTTGTGCGATACACGCACATGGTGTCAAAACAAAATAACTACACTAAATGATGCACATTGGAGAGATACATCTGCACGCTTGTTGATGTGCTAACATGCAGCACTGCAATGTACGCAGCAGTTCACATACGTGTAAGCAATACATCTCACATCCACACAAATGCAAGTAAAAAGCGAAGCAGACACACGCATGCACGCCCAAACCAGGTGACACCAACGATACACAAAAGGGCTTCATCTTGAAAACAACCAGACCATACAGCACTACAACTACACAGCTTCCACGAGGGGCAGCTACTGAGAGTGGGGAGGGTGTATCAACCAGCAATAACAACAAGGCAAGGGGAGAGAGTTCAACTAAGTTACAGAGGGTGAGAGGGTTCAAAACTGGCCTGCAAAGGCCACAAGTAGAGGGGGAGGAACGGAAACGACCTTTCAACATCCAGCAGCAGCAGCAGCTTCACACGAAGTGGAGTCTGGCGAAGCACGTCTTAGGGGTCTTGAACACGCCGTCCTCTGGGTTGAGGTTCTGGAGGGAGAAGCCAACAGTGATGTGGGAGTAGTAGATGTTAGGATTGAAAAGGGCGACGGGGGCACCAAGGCGCGGAGTCAGAGCGTCAATCTGGCACACACGGGCACACAAGCAGTGAGTACAAGTGTGGGAAGCATGCAACATGCCAGACAGACACGCGCGCGCGCACACACACACACACACACACACACACACACACACACACACACACAGAGAGAGAGAGAGAGAGAGAGAGAGAGAGAGAGAGACACACACACACACACACACACACACACACACACACACACACACACACACACACACACACACACACACACACACACACACACACACACACACACACACACACACACACACACACACACACACACACACACACACACACACACACACACACACACACACACACACACACACACACACACACACACACACACACACACACACACACACACACACACACACACACACACACACACACACACACACACACNCCTCTGTTCTGTGTTGGGCGGAGGTAACCCCTGGGGATCCTGCGGTTGGTACGGAGCTTGTTGTAGACCAAAGCCACGGGAGGGTAGCACACCGTCTTGTGGAGCTCCTTGCGCTTGGGGTCAGGACTATTTCTGACAGGTCTGTACATCGACTTGCAAGGGTGTACGTGTTGATGAAGCGATGGAAAGGAGGTTGAGTCAGTATTGGACACATATGCGTACGCACGCAAGGGCATGAGTGCGCACCTCACTGAGATTGGATGGGCCTGAATGGCGATGTAGGAGACGGCGGTGAGGGTCTTGAAAGAAGCCATGGTGCAAGAGAGGCACTGTCCTGCGCAGATTCTGTCCTGGCCCGCACAAAGAAAGTAATCAATCAAGGTGATGATGGCTAGCTCACAAGTCGCATGCACACACGTGCACACGTAGCGCATAGCTCGAAAAGGACAGTGCCACAGCCTCTTACATTGACAGGCTGCCTCTCTTGCCACACACGTACTGCCTACAATTGCACAAGAGTCCTGCTGTACGCAAAGTAGTCTAAGAAACAGGTACAGCAGCATAGTATTCCCCTCCCCGCCAGCCACAACTTTGCAGAGTACCATTGCTTGTTTTGGTGGTATTGTTGCCCCTTGTCTTGTCACACAGGCCTCCTCCTCTGCACGAGCAACAAATGCAAAGGGTAAGTCACCAGTTGTTGCTTGGCATGCACACGAAATCGCAGGGCAGGCGCTGAGGCAGCATCAATGTCTGACTAGACTCTATAGACCTTGCATGCCCCCTACTCGGAGTCAGGGGGATGCAAGAAGTGATGTAGTCCATGCTGGGCACACATGGCCCACATCACTTTTCACCGTCACATCCATCTACCCATGCAGCAACAGCTCCCGTCTTCCAATGCAATCGTAAAACATGAGGTTGGTCAGTGAAGCGATTGTATTTGATATTCACACATTGTGCACGTGCCATCAGCTGAATGTATTACCCGGGAGCAGCTAAAATTGTTACATATTTTGACTATTAGGTAAACTGCTGCTCCTGGTTAATACATATACTTCCAAGTTACATTGAAATGCGTCGTTCACGTCTTGTCATGGCATGGATCGAAAACGTGCACGGCACACACAGGCACAGGCACAGGCACAGGCACACGCACAGGCACACACACACACACACACACACACACACACGCACACGCACACGCACACACACACACACACACACACACACACACACTGTTGTACAGGTACTGTACTTGGCTGGTTGGGGTTGGGCTAGGTAATGGGTATTTGTAGACCACGTAGCTGGCTTAGCTAGGTACACGCGCTGACTATGAGGTGAGTCCGTGTGTTGCATGTGTTGCATGCTATGACCTACGATGCAATGAACTACTGTGCATATGGACTTGGCACAACCAAAGACTCCTTCCCTTTATCCTGTACACACACACACACACGCACACATGCACGCAGATTTCAAACAACCATTGCCGTCAACAAACAGTTTTGAAACACACAGGGTGTTCAGTAAGCATCGCCTTGCTAGCAGACTGTGATCAGAGCACAAGGAAGGCCGCAGCAACCATCATACGAGCAAACAACCACTGCAGGTCTAGTCGTGAGCTCATGCGTTTCCATTGATTGGATTGTTATGTTAGGTGAGTGCTTGAGACGTTGACGCATAAAACTTGCCACTTGACAGAGTGGCATGTTTTGTTTTGCAGTGTGTGATAGCAAGCCACAACATCTTGCACGAGAGCGACTTGCAGAACATCAACAAGCTCCTGACGCAGTCGGCTGACAGGGTCATTAACGAGCTTGACAAGCTGAAAGTGGTCATCAAGAGTAAGCTCACAACAGTCCGCAACCACGAAGCTCGTCCAGACGAACCCCTCATTCCACTTGTTGGTGAAAAAGTCAACGGAGGGGCTTGCTTGTCAAGGACAACGCCCTCAAGCTGGAGTGTTCGCTGTCAACATGCTTGAACTTAAGGAGTGCGCCAATGACCAACTGGATGATGTATCCGACTTCTATGGGATTGAGTTGGGAGGAGAGCTTCCGGTACGACGCCAGCAGTTCAAACAGTGAATCACGTGGGGTTGATATGAAAATTGTCTTGTGTAACAGTGTCAGATGCAGTGCGTTGATTACGTTGCATCAACGTGTACATCAGCCTCTGATATCGTTAGCAGTGTAGCGGTGCAGTTGTTCGGCCCGCGTTAATGCCTACCGTGTCGAAAATGCAGCGGCCACATCGGTGTTTGCGCGTGTGTTTGTGTGGCGGGGCGGACGGGAGCAACACGACAAGCAAGTTGTCTTCCAAGAATTATGGAAGACAACAAGATACATCGGATGTGCCCTGTTGTTGCAAGTAATCACTTGCAACTACCTCTTTTCTGGAGCGGTGCCATTGGAGCGGGGTAGCTTCACCAACCTAGTGACCTTGTAAGACTATGCTTGGATCAGTGCACCGACGTGAATATTACACATGTACACGCAATGCACGTTCAAAGTGATGCTGACATGCACACGTACATGCACAGGGAGGCGAGTGTTAACAATCTCCGGACAAGTACCAAGCACATTGGGGAACCTGGTCAACCTCAGATACTTGTAAGTTGTGAACGTTGTTGTGCCTCGCATCTGACATTGCATGTGCACTTGTACGCTTTCGTCACAAGCGTTGACTGACATTCATGTACCTATACAGGAGCCTCAATCACAACCAGCTTTCGGGCCCTTTACCGAGCACCTTGAGCAGTCTCAATAGCCTTCTCAGTTTGTGAGTGGTACCATACGTTACATGCAACACCTCACTACATGATGCGTATGCCACTGTACTCTTGCTCGTGTATGCTTATCATGTCTTACCATTGCAACGCATGTGATGTGCAGAGAAGTACAGCATAATGTTAGGCTGTGCGGGGATGTCCCTACGTTCAGCCATGCGGTGGAAATCACATACAGCAACACTCGCCTTGGCAGTCCCTGCCCGTCGCCCCCTCCTTCTCCTTCTCCTTCTCCTTCTCCTTCTCCTTCTCCTCCACCTTCTCCTCCACCTTCCCGCCCCCTTCGCCGTGCAGCTGGCCGCCAACAGCAGGGAGGTGGAAGCGCGAGGGAGAGGGGTTTCCTCTCAAGGTGGTACGCAGCATCACTAGTTGCCCGTGTGTCGCCAACATCAAAGATTGCTGCTCCGAGTGCCAAAGCACAACCGGTTGTCTGTTCTGGTTCTTCAACACGGGACAGCAAGCGTGTGAGCTGTTGGCTTCAACCTTGCAGCCCCCTGTCTGCCTCCCGTATAGCGGCAACCTCAGCGTGGAGTCTGGGTGGGTGTCCGGCAAGGTGTGCACCTGAAAGACTCGTGTGACAGTCGCTTACACTAGTGTGACATGATAGAAAGCGTAGGTTGACCCGACTCTTGCATAGCATGTCCCCCTCAACCGCCGCTGACTTGGCAGTGGTACTAGTAGCAATAGTGTTGGTCATGTGCATTAGCATTTGGCCATACATGGTTGCATGCCCAACCTCAACTTTGCATTGTCTACACCTCTCGCATGCCATTACACTACAACAGTCCTGAACAGAGCACGCGTGTGTGTGCACGTGTGTACGCGCGCGCAGCCTGAGTGCATGGCTAGCAAAGAGGAAGTCTGATGGCTGTATGTAGATACAGTGCAGTGCACTGTGTCTACAGTCAGCTGTCTCCCAAACAGTACGGCCACAATGGGTATTTGTGCCTCCCGTGCCTACGACCATCGACGCAGGCGCGGATGTGTACATGCGCGTCTCTCTCACCGCATGAACCGCTTCACCCTGCTACTGCATTGGCAGACGTTGCCAATGTCTGCCAGTCCAGCAGCGGAATCATCATTGCTCGTTGCGAGCATGCCTTGAAGGTCATGTTGTGCACGTGGAGGAGCTGCGCAGGGCATCACACATGCACACCCACACGCAAGCTCACGCGTGCGCGCACACACACGCACACCCACACCATTGTCTAGGCCACAGTTGGTGGTGCAAAGTGAAAAAACACACGAGCGCACTGTGCCAAGCACCCACCTCCATGCTCTCCCCAACAGCGGTTTGTAAATGCCACTTTGTTGTGCAGCCTCAGGGGTGGCACCGTGGCAAATGATGGGTGACAACTGTGTGAGAATGGTGGGTTGTAACTCGGAGCAGCAGTCGGTGTCACATTGCTGCTTGCCCGCTCACTAATATTCCGAAATTTTGAGAAGGCACCCCTTGATGATAAAGGGATAGTCCCCAACTCAGCGCACATGTTGTCATTATGTAACGCTTGGGCTGTAGAAGCACGAAAGCGTCAAGCCAATATTCGCGTTTTATACATACGCACACCTTTCCACACTTGTCGGCGCCACCCACGGCAGTTGCATTCAATAAAAACCCACACACGAGTACTTTGTACAAACCTTCCATGCTCAGCGCTGAGCAGCACACGAAAGCGACGTATATGGCGCAGTGTGTGCGCGTGTGCGCATGCATGCGCACGCATATGCGCACACAAACGTATGATGGTGCACGAGCGTGTGTGTGACTAATCTACTGCTGTGGCGCTTACCTGGAGTCAACACATAAAATACAGTGTTGCAGGAGTACAATGGCTCAAACCCACTGGCAGTTACAGCACTGTGGTCGTGATGCCTTTGGCCGGACTGGCTGCAATGACATGGCACAGTTTCACTGCTAGCTATGGTAGTGAACTGTGCGTACACAGACACATGCACATGCACGCACCCGTCGCCCCCTCTCTCTCTCTCTCCGTGTGCGTGTGTGTCTAATTGGGTGAGTTGCAGAGCGTGCACGCACCCACGTACACCCACGCCGGCATGCAGGCAGGCATGCGTGTGCACGCAAGCCTAGATGCGCACCTACATGTGCGCACATGCATGCCATCCAACGCACTGCCGCACATATACACGCACGCAGACTTTGAACAACCGTAGCATTGCCGTCACTGATCAACAATTAGACACACAGGTGTTTATGAACCACCGCCTGCTACCAGACTTTACTCATAGAACAAGCAAGGCCGCAGTAACAACCATGCGAGCACACAACCACTATGCAGGTGCAGTCGTGAGCTTTTGCTTTTCTATTGGTTGTCGTCTTAGGTGAACGCTTGAGAAGTTGACGCATAACATTTGTCGTTTGACGTAGTGGCATGTTTTGCAGTGAGTGGAGAGATGACAGGCATCAGCGTCTTGCAAGAGAGCGTCTTGCACAACATCAACAAGCTCCTGACGCAGTCGGCTGACACGATAATCAACGAGCTTGACAAGTGGTCTAAAAAAGTGGTCTGAAAGTGGTCATCCGAAACGAGTGCCTAAGACCGCAATCACAAAACTCGTCCAGATGAACCCCTCATCCCAATTGTTCGTAAAAAGACAACGGAGGGGGCGTCTTACCTGTGAACATGCTTGGACTTGAGGAGTGCACCAATGACACAACAACTTGATGATGTATCCGACTTCTATGGGATTGTGCTGGATCGAGAGCTTGATGCACGACGCCAGCAAGGAGTGGATTACAAAGGGGTAAGGTCTAGGTACTATCGTTGACAATGCAGTATGCAATGCAGCTGTTGGCTTGCACCAACGTATACATCAGCGTCGCATAGTGCAGCCTACTTTCGCCACTGGTTGTGTAAATGGGCGGTGCGGCTGTTCGGCCCGCATTCTTGCTGCCCAGATAAGCGCAGCGGCCGCAACGGTGGTTGTGCATGTGTGCTTGAGTGGAGGGGGAGGCGGGCCTAACTCGACGTGGAAGTTCTGCTCCATATTCTGTCCTGTTGTTGCGCCATAAGATCGACCATGGCTCTTTGGCGCTGATGTCGCAGACAAGCTTTATCACTTGCGCAGAGTGGTCAACACCCACGCCCGCGACTACGCCACTGCCAGTGGTAGGCTATCATGGACGGGCAGACCTCTGCCACGCATACTTTGTCCAAGCTACTAGCGTAGTACCAGCGCACACAGCCTTGCGCCTGCCATGCACAAGCGAATGTACAATATACACAAAGTTGCCCCCCCCCCCCCCTCCCCGCTCTCGCTCAGGTCTGCCACACTGCAAGGAGGAGAATAGGCAGCAACGTGTTGGCCAGCAAGGGCAAATTCAGGTACAAACCAAAGGTCCACAGCAGGGGCAGCACGGAGGACCTCGTCCGCGCTCTTCTTGGTCTCAGAGACTGCCGTCGGCTTCAGCTCCTCACCCGCCTGCAGGGGTGTGCATGTGAGACGACATATGTCTGTATGCAAATGTGCGTGCATGCAAGTAACTGTGTGTGAGTGAGGATGTAAACCAACAGTGTGCCAGGTTGGAGCGCACACCCGCGCCCGTGATACTGCCATAAACAATGGGCAAACGTACGTCACGTGCGGGTAAGTCTTGTGTAGTACAACGTCTATGTAATGCAAGCACACACATGCAACAGACACTGTACACACGTTGATCGCATGACTCCATCACACAGCAGCACGCAGGCGCAGTAACCCTGAACATTCGAGATGGAGCGAACAGTGCGCACGCACGTAGAGTGCCCCGCCGCATGCAATCTGCACGCAAATCGGGCTGCAGCGGCTAGTCTATCAGGCGATTTCACTTTTCGTATATGAGTACTTTATTGCTGTATACAAGAAGAGTGTAGAAGCTGTCAGTAGTTCAAGCGCCATGTATTTGCTGGCGCGGCTTATGACTGTTGCGTGTCTCTGTATTGGTGCACGCACATGTGGGCGAATCCCTCGGTGGTAAGGGAAAGCACTGCGTGGCATTGTTGGGTACTTTATCCTCTTGGCGGTCATGTCACATGCGTGGTCCATATGTAAAGCATGCAGCATGAGTAGGATCTTCACGCACGTTACCAACGTGCCGGCGTGGACGCGTGTAGAAAACGGCCCTCTGCCAACACTCTGCCTCGTTCACATTTGCACACTGCAGGAGTGGCAGGAGATTTTGAAAATCAGCTGAACAGCAGAGCAATATGGTTACATCACGTTGCGGGTGCGCATGTCAACCCAATATGTTTGTCAATGCACGTGTGTGTTCTCTCAAAGCTCAAGCTACCTGCCCAGAACAGGAGCGAGAGGGCGCTATGCACGGCACAATCAGCTAGAATCGTCATGCTTCATCGTCACAAAGAGCCTCGAGCTTCGCCAGCGAACTGAGGTATCTGTCCGCCATTCTACTCTGCGAGGGACACTCAGGTAGGCCTAATTCATCAAGGATACCACTCTCCCTTACGAGCCTGCATGCTTCGGGGACAACCGCCATGTGTGCCAGTGCACCCACTGCAGATAAGGTATTGCAGCCATTTGCAACAGCGGCGGCACAGCTCCAGCCTGGACCAACTCCTCCGCCATTGCGCGATTGGTAACTAGAGCGGATTCGTGCCCTTTGCATGCCAGGCTTACGAGAAGCATGCAACAGAACAACCTGCGAGTTTGGGGCTTCACCGAGCTCGAGCCATTTGCAGCAGGTTGCAGCAGCCTGACAACACCAGGTATGGCGCCAGCTTGCACAATCACACCCTGCGGGCCACAACTTGCCATGAACTCGGCATGCAGGTGCTGCTGTATTGAGTGATAGCCATGCGCCATGAGCTTTCTTACCTTCATGATCTGGTCGTCATTTCTAGCCAACAGATGCAACAGCCTTGCACAGGCCTCTTGGCAGGGCGCACTGGTAGACGTCATCATCTGCACCACGAGCGGAATAGCACCCGCATTTGCTACCAATCTCTGCAACAACGCCAGTCATGACCGTGTCGCCTGCCACTAAGCACAGAACATATGCCCCTCACAACCATACATGTTTGCACGGAGACAAAGGTCATGTACACCACGAGAGTCACAAGTGACGCAAGGCATACCTTGTGTTTAGCCATGTTGAGTACAACCACCAATGCGCTATGCCTTGAGTCCTCATGGTTGCTTTTGAGACTCTCAACCATAATCTGGATAAGCTCGGCCCACCTCTTGTTCTGCGCCAACTGGAACGCCTGCGGCACAACCTTATAGGACACCTTGTAGAACAAAATCTTCTTGCTAAGCTAGAACGTCTTGCTCATCTGCTGGAAGCATACCTGCTGTGTAGTCCTTTCGTTAAGCAGCGGAATCAAGGACAACAGCCTATCACCTGCTTGCTCCTGCCCATCTGTTCCGAAGGCAGACAAAAGACCTTGCACGGTATGATCAGATGACGACTTCAGCTTTTCCAACAGTTTTGCCCGTTGGTCTTGTCTGGTCAGCACTCGTAGCACCACGTTGTCGACAACAAGCAATGGCACTGAGCCCCAGAAGTAAGTAAGCGGGTTTGCAACAGCCATGAGGTCCTTTCGAGCTCATCAAGAGCTGCATTGAACTCAGCAATCCTCCTGCCTGCTCTCACCCAGACGAACTTCACCACATCTTTCCCAACAGGATTTTTGAAGCAAGAAATGAGATCGATCAAGTGTCTCGCAGCATCCAGCAACCCCTTTATGGACAGCTCAATGGCATGGATCAGACTTGTGCCTTGGCGCCCGTAAGCATTATCTTCAAGAAGACGCAGATAGTCCTTGTATACGTCCTGCCACCTCTCAACAGGTGGCAACTGAGAAGGGCGTGTGATGTGCCAGCCAAGGGTGCACAGAGCCCAAGGGAGACGATTTGCTTCTCGCAACATTTTGCGCGCGTAGATTCCATGTTCCACGTTGGGCAACAGACTAACTCACGCCAATGCTGTGGCCCACTGCATTGGCCTGAGTTAGTTGGCGTGTGTTGCATCATATGGTGCAAGGTAACCTTGGAAAGAAAGAATTACATTCACATACCAGTATGGTGGCAGCATCATTTCTGTCAACGCCAGCATTTCTGAAGTATGCTGTACTCTGTAGACAATTTAAAGGGTGAATGTTCGCGAGAGCATACGGGTCAGCAGCTTGGAAAAGCATACGTAGGGCTTGCTCGTGACATGGAAGTGGAACCGGAAAGTGCTGCGTCGGCAAGCCCCCGCACACGTTAGAGTCCCTGGAAGTCACAAGGACCTTTGAACCATTGTTGTTCTGAATGGCAAAATCGCTGACCCAGCGGCGGTGTGGCTGCTGGAAGTCGTCCAGCACAATTAGATACTTGTTGAGTGTTGTCAACCAACGCACGATCGCAGCTTTGCGCGCCTGTGCATGTCGCATCTCTTCAGTTGACATGTTGTGGCCAAGTTGCCTCAAGAAATTCTGTTGCAGGGATTTTAATGTAGTTTGTGGCTTACGCTCCAGCCAAAAGACTCCTCCTGGGAAGTCTTTGTGTGTCTGCAGCAAGCCAGCTAAATCTGCACCGGACACTCACTGATGTCAAACGCCAGCAGTGTAGAGGATACATAGCTTACCTGAGGTATGGGGGACTGATCAAAGTGAAAGATTCGCGCGTTCTGGGCATGAAACTGCCGTGCAACATGCAATGCCAATGATGTTTTGCCATAGCCGAGAGGTCCTGACATGAGAACTATGGGAAGAGTTTCTGACTTCAACAGCAGCGCCAACTTGGTAGAACATTCTCCGGCACGACCGACTGCTAGCCTCATCGAGGGATCAACATAAGGGTGTTCGGGACTCAACTCTTCCAGAGCCGACAGTCTCCGCGTTTCTCGCCACTCCGCAGCTTCTGTCAATAGCTGTTTGACGGCGGTCACCTTACTGTGCATGATGTCCGCTATTTCCATTGCTTGTCCTGGAAGCGCAGCTGTGGCAACAAGTGTAAACCAATTGCAGACCTTGCTTCTGAACCACGAGAGCCAGTTGGCAGTTTGTAGTGACTGGGTTAGGTCCTGTAACCTCGGTATGACGTGGTCCTTGAAGAATTGGGTCGCGTGCTGTAGTGCTTGCTGCACTGGTTCATAACCCCGAAAGTCTTGTGCTTGGGTTCTGGCTTCGTTCAACTCTCGTGTGATGTTGTCGCACTTGGCAACAAAACGAATCAGTTCATTTCTTGCATGGCCGAGAGTCTTTGCGACTGAAAGCAAATCTCGGGCAATTGTAAAAGCGGCGTCAACTGCAACCGCCATAGTTATGAAAGATGTGTGCGCTTGGTAGAACCGTGCCTGCACAAGTGGTATCGTTGTGGCTGCTGGACACGCTAGGCTTTCAACATATGTTGAGCCAGTGC
>RHPI01002048.1:0-22203 GCA_009103225.1 Chlorokybus atmophyticus
CACAATGTGTTTCACGTGAGTGTAATGAAACCGTATCGTTCTGACGGTCGGGTTCAACCTCCTCCACCCCCCGTTGCAGTGGATGCAACGATACTTTCGAGTATGAGGTGGAAGCAGTCCTAAGTCATCGTAAGCCTCGGCGCGGACGCGCGCCGTCTTACTTGGTGAAATGGAAAGGGTATGGTGTTGAACACAATACATGGGAGCCCGAAAGGAATCTTACCAACTGCCAAAAGATTCTTCGGGGGTACTGGAGTACGGTGTCCACACGCGAACGGTAAAAGGGTGCTGGCAGACATCTTTACCGTTTCGGCCCTGGTTCTCTCACTGCTTTCGTTTCTTTACTCGTGGTGGGGCTTTGCTAACCCTTCAATGAGGACATTGAAACCTAAGTGGGGGGGAATGTAACGGTGTGCTACCTCCATAGAGGTTCCCCGCCCTTATTTAGGATTAAATAAGGGTCCCAACGGGATTATACAGTCTATTAAGCCATATTAGGGCCGTTAACCTAGTGTTAAGGCCCTAATGTAGTGTTACTTAATTGTAACACTGATATCGACATGAGACATGAGTCTCATGTCGATATCAGCCGTATGGCGGCGCTGCTAACGCAGCGGCCGCCATAGCCAGGGGATCTTCTGCTCCGGCAGATTCCCCTGGCGGCGGCGGCGGTGGCGTCGTGGCTGGTGGTGGTGTTGGGGTAGGGGATTAAAGGGAGGAGGGGGCACACCCCCTCTAGTCTCTTTACACTGTCACAAATTGGGATAAACTGTGATAGACCTCACTCATGGTAGTGTCTTTTACTACCATAGCCTAGTTGTCGGGCCCCAATTGTTACAATAGTAACGGAGCTTGACGTCTCAGGTTCAATTCCCGTAAGGGATGGAGGCAGATCCAAGGCAAAACCAAAAACATTTGGGGCGGCTTGCCCTGGGCTGGGCGCGGGATCACGACCTGCGCGCTGAGCCAGTTCAACCTAAGGCCGCGTGAGCGGTCGCGCTGCGATGGCAGATCGCGCGATGAGGATGGCCGTTCGGTCGGTCAGGACCATTTGTGGGCCGGATTTAACAGGCCGCGGGCAGACCAATTGTGGTACGGTCGCGAACACGGCGACGTGGGCTAGTGCCTTATTGGATTATGAGGAACTCATGGGTTAAATTGGGGAGGAGTGTCAAAAATTGGGATAATTTGTGACAAACCTCACTCATGGTAGTGTCTTTTACTACCATAGCCTAGTGGTCGGGCCCCAATTGTTACAGTTATGATGCACTGTCAATGCCACATGCTAGGGTTCTTTTATCTTGCACGTGCACAGCCTCAAGTATCTTGCACATGACATACACTGTCAATACCACATGCACACCCTCATGCACAGCCTCCAGTGTCATTCACATGAACAGCATGACCAATCTCGCAAATGCACGACGTATTTCTACTTGCGGGAGCTCACAAGTCGCAAAAGAGAAGCTGCAAAGTACCACGAACGGGTGATCCATGACCTAGTTTAATGTTTCCAGCAGCAATTAAGCAGTATGCTTGCAGATTGCCATGTTGGTCAGAGTGAACCGAGAGCAGCGCGGCAGGCTGATTGTCTGCCTGGCGGAGTGCAACAAAGTGGAAGACGAGGTAAGCATGTGTATGCTGATGGGCTAGTCCTCTGGCAGCACGCCACTCTTACAGCATTACCAAATGCAAGTGGTCACACTCAAAGCGACCATCAAGCGCATGCGCGTGCACGGCGAGGCGCTGACATTCAAGCTAAAGAACAAAGTAGCCGCTGTACTGTCAGCGAGCGAGGCAGCAGATGAAGATGACTCCGATGTTGAAGCAGAAGACTTGTCGGAGGAGGAACATGAGGAGGGGGGTTGAGGAGGAGCTCTAAGGCAAGCGCCACGGGTTGACAAGCTGTGTGCATGAGTGCGACAGCTAGACTCAATGTTATAGGGTAGTTTCATGCGCAAGTCGGCTGCCCAGTTGCAAGTGGACACTCTCACCACTGCCAGTACATTGTATATATTGTGGGCTTATAGGTGCAAGACCAAACAATCAGTCCAAGGTTTGTACAAGCTGCATGGCATGTTAGTGTTGGCTTACGGCAAAAATTGCCAACTTTTGTTAAACGGTAAGGGTCACATATAAAAAGCAATGTAACGGCAAAGAAAGTGCCGGCTATTGCTGTCAGCTGTCCGTAACTACCGGCTAACGGCCGTCTGTGCACATCGACCAAAGGGTAACTAGTTGACAACTCTTGGCCGGTCAGTGCCACTGACAACCACTTTCGGCCCGCGGCCGTCTGCTTCAATCCACTCAAGCCAATGGCAAACCCAATAGTTCAAAGGTAACATTTCAGGCAGCGGCAGGCAGGCTCAAGCACCCGTCAGTCCCTCAGTCCTTAGTCAGTCACCGTGTCACCGAGAATTTGCAACAATGTATCGACAATATGGCAAAGGAAAAACGCATGCACGTGATCAATCAAGCATTGTAATGATAACAAGCAGGGTCCGTGTTTGACTTGCTACTCTTAACTGTTTATTGCACGGTACACCTACATGTTTGCAAGATTCAAAAGATCAAACTAGCTGAAAGCGTGTCTTGTTCATATTTGTAACCAAAAGCGCAATAAGTTATTTCGGCTTTTACGCAAGTCGTGTTATTTACGCAATGGACTTTTGCTCTGCATTTGTGTGCCGTTTCAGAATATTGTGAACGAGAGTAAAAGTGTTACCATCGCTGTCTTGTCATCTGTGCTTAAGAGCTAAGAATGCATCAAATGTGTCGCGCTTGAGCATGTGGAGCTCAAATAAGGCGGTGTATATGTTTTGTTTAAACTCGATGAGACGCCTTGTCAACCTTAAGTAAGAGTAGCAGGGTGTATACAAAAGTGTATTATATTTAATGGTGTATAACGATTGTGTGCACGTGATACTTGTGCTGATGAAGAGTCATAAAGGCTTCAGTACTAAAATGGCTGTTTGGCAAAGAGATCAGGTTGTTGAGCACGGTGTTAAATGGCTTGATGCATTGGCTGTTGAAATCACAGGCGGTTGTGCAACAGAACTTTTTAAAGCATAAATGGCAAGGTAACGACCAACAGTTGGTCCATTGATAACTTACTGATTAAATCATCAACTGGCAAGTGGTATTGCGCATTTCAAGCGCCACGCACATAAAGCATTTAGGAATAAACCATCAATTGTCAGATAGTTCAACTGATAACAAGTGTTAACACTAGGGATGTAGCTTAATGTACACTGAAGTGTACAATTAAGTGATCTTGTGGGCACAGTCATTATATATGGAATATGATGATTGAGCCCTTGAGATATCTATCCTTTTCTTTTAACCCATTGGACTATCTACTAAAAGTAGTTTCATCTCATTTGGATCAGTTATGCATGAGATACAATAGATAGAGTAAGGATTTTAGTACTTTTTATTGTACACTTAAGTGTACAGTTATGCAAGTAATATGATGTGGTCTCAACTCATCCGGGTTGAGTTGGACGTTGGGTTTGAGGTGTTGGGTGACTGTATTGGGTCTAGTAGAGCACTTTCACATACTGAGTCCTACTAACTCCTCTTATGCCCGGAGTTACACTTGTTGGCAAATACGCATGCGCACGCATCAAATGTCAAATTCTGGCACAATGTGCACCTAACATTATAAGTGTTGTATACATAAGTGTTCTATGCATAAGGAAGCATTCAAGAACATCACTTAAGGCCGTAGGCACACTACTAGCAAGTGTATACAAGCTCAACCAAGTTTAGCCTACACTTGTGAAGCGGATCCGCTTGGGTCCAACATCCAAGCCGTGGATGTTGCGCTCGACATGGTAGCATCGGAAGCAACCCGGATTGCATAGCCTAACCCCGCATTGCTCACACCAAAAGAGTGAGCGCTTGCCACGAGCACCAGTCCCACGCATGTCAGCAGCACACACCAAACAGTACCGCTGCTGACGAGAAGGATGCGGTGTGGGGAAGTGCTTGCCAGTGTATCTGCCAGTGGGGTCTGCACGCTCAGCAGCGGTTCTGGTCATGGTGAAGGGAGCGCCGTCCAACATGTTGTCCACGATTGGCCCTGCAGCTCGATGATGAAGTCGATGTGGGCTGCATCAGGGTGTGCATGGTTGTAGATGATCCAAGCGTTGGTGACTGCGCCGTCAAAGAGCCCCCGAAAAGCCCTGTGCCACCACTTCAACGCTACACTAGTTTGCTGCGTGCTATAGCAATACGCTAAGCAAAGCCTATCATACTAATCAACAGCGTCCTTGTAGCTATTGTACTGAATGGCTATGGAAGGGCAATCAACACCAACACGGTGGCCATCAGATTGCAACCTACTGACACTACTCATTGCAACCCCATGACTGGTCGAGAGAAAGTTTACAGGCCTTTTATCCATCCATTGCACAGCAATTAATCCACTTGACGGACTTATAGCACACACAGTGGTTCCTTGCGTACAGCGTGGTGGTAGTGATAGTAAATGTGCAGGATAGCCCTTCCTGTTAGTAACTATAGTTCCAGTAGCATTGTGACCATGTGCTTTGATCCATAATAGTAACTTAGGGCTAGTGAAACCTCTGTCCAAATAGATATCGTGTTGTTGACCAAGCAGCTCAGCAAGTAGCTGCTGAACCACCACTGTGTGTAAGTCAGGACATTTAAGTTTATCGTATATAATGAAGTCGTGACAGTAGTAGGTATTAGCGTCATTGACTGGAAAGATTTATATCCCAAACTTGTACGATGTTTGGTTGAGCTTGTACGGTTTACTTGGGTTATATATGCGCACAGGACACATGCGGTTTTTGATAGGGGTAGTACGCTCATCAACAATCAGTTCTTTACCACATCTATACCATTTCTTAAAGTTTTTTGTCAACACACCAATGATAGGTAGTATGTGCCATAATTTATATTCTCTACTTTGTTTATCATATGGCCCACACCGGTTGTCATTCAAGTGAAAGTATCTTTTTATTTGTTCAAACCGTTCAAGTTTCGTGAAGCGTTCAACGTCAGGATACGTAAGAGCACCATGACTTCCTCTCGACCAATAACACTTTACGCGGTTCATGGGATGCAGGGCCATGGCTAAGTTCAAACTAACCCAACGTAAAAGTTCATGCACAGACTGGCTGCCAAGTTCTTCCGATGGGGTTGCTTGCACGCTGATCAGCAGCATACAAGTTGGTTTGCGACACTACTTGCCAAAAAGAGTACGGTAGAAACAGCAACAAGACTTGTAGTACTACTACTAAAGCGGAGAAAGCCCACTACGATCTCTAATGCCGATGGGACTAGAACTTCCTTGAAAAGGTTGTGCATGCAGCCACGGGTATGATTCATCAGCACGTCCAGTCCGCCAGTGAATGTTCTCAGCAACATACTCTTCATCTTCAATGTCATGCCAGCTGTTCATTTACGAACGCAACGGCATACCTTCCAACTCTAGTTCATCATTCTCCGCATCCCCTATGCTCCCCTCATCCTCCGAATTTGGTTGCTGGCGAGTGCTTTGACGCTGGCGAGGAACACGCCCAGCCCCTTGTTTGGCAGGGCGCCCCATGCGCACACTGTTCCCTCTGCCTCTCCCTCCACTACCGCCCCTACCACGGCCTCTCCCTGTGCTAAGAACACCATCACTGCCCTCACTATCGCTCCCCTCCTCATCCCCTTCCTCCCCGTCACTAGAGCTGCTGCCAGAAGGCGTTGCTGCCTCCGCCTCATTGTTATCATGGTCGTCCATGTCCTCCTCGTCCTCCTCGTCAGATTTTGTGGCCCCACCATCCTCCCCCCCCACTCCCTCCACCACATCCCTCACACACTGTGCATGCACAGATGCTTGACTTTGAGTGCTTGGCACGAGCCAAGGAGCTATGGTAGCTGCCTGTAGCTCTAGGCACTGATCATCATACTCAAATACTACCTCCCATCTATCTCTGTTGGGCGTGCCGCCCGATCTAAACTCCTCCACCACTGCCTTGAGCTTGGTGGTGGTGTAGGCGTTGCCAAACTGTTGCTTGGCCCATTGGACGGTGAAAAATTTGCCGGACTAGCAGATTGCGCCCTACCCAGCCTCTATCCCTCCCCACGGGCGTCCTTGACCTCCCCGCCATGTCCCCCTCGGACACCGCCGCCAACACCGCCGCCCAGGCCGCCGCCAGGGCCGCCACCCAGCTGTCAGTCACATTAAAAAACGCGCCAACTTGGCGCGTTTTTGCAAACCTAACCCTAACTTGCAATAGTGATTTCTTACTCATACGTGATGAGAAAATTATGAAACTACTTTTCCCGTGTCCCTCTCGAAGTTATCTATGCAGCCATGTACATACATGCATGATTATATGTACTTATGGGCTCGATAACACGGGGGCAAGTGGGTCGCTTTAAATGTACACTTAAGTGTACATTTACATCCCTAGTGTTAATCAAAACCATCTCATGTGTAATTTATTTATCAAAGTATATTCGAGACACCACTGACCAGCGGTGTCTCAGCATAGTCTATTGCAACATTGCCGCGCCGACATGCGTGTGACATTACTATCTAATTTTGAACTGAATTAACATTGAATAAAAGCGATTGTTGAAAACATTCATATCGTATAAGGATGCTGCAATGAACATGGCATTACATTTGCTCACTAGTAGTGATAATCATTACCATGATGAGTGTTAAGATTTCAATCAACGTGCACATCATACAGAATGGGCGCTTTCTGGCACTATTGACATGCCGACATCATGATGTGCTTTGTCAAGCGGTTAGTTGATGATATCACGGAATAAATATATTTCGCGCATGCCATTGTATAAGTGCTTACATATGAAGTCAATCTCATTAGCATTGCTTTAAACACCGAATTTCAACCATTTTATTTAATTGATACGTATGACGTTTTATATTTTTAGCACGCAATCTTCACATTGAATCATTATATTGATAATCAGTATAACTAATAAGTTATCATGTTTACACCACGGTGGCAAAACAGGCGATAAATGAGGGGCTTGTATTATGAATATACAGCACATCGCATATGTCTACAAGCAACCTATCATTGTGATGTTGGAATATATAACATTTGTTATATACCGTATATATAAATCCCCCCCCCCCCCCCCCCCCCCCCCCCCCCCCCCCCCCCCCCCCCCCCCCCCCCCCCCCCCCCCCCCCCCCCCCCCCCCCCCCCCCCCCCCCCCNTCGGGCAAATACGATACATACAAAATCACGTGATGGCTATATATAAAATGTTTTAATTGGTTGACATAAGCATAATCAGATTTACAAGGGCTGTTTGCTATGTGCAAGGGCAGGGTAGACTGATACCAGGTTGTGCACCTTTGTCATCGTCAACTTTGTTAATCAAGGTATCTTGTTATATTTAATACCTTCTATTTCTTATTTTTAAAAACCCTCTATGTTTAATAGTGGTTCTTAAGAGAATTCATTTATTATTAACCTTCCCTATGTAATTACCTTTTGGGGAACATCTAACATTTTACTACATGCAGCTAATTGAGACAGCCAAACAGGGTACATCTGCGAGTACTCCGTTGACTTATTCCTTGATCGCTTGGTCTTCGAGTAGCACGCTGCTGCAGGCTGAGCTGCATTGCTGAGTTTAAAAGATCAAATCTTTTAGCGGTTTTTTAAGCTCTCTTATCGCTCATCGATGCAATGCAGCACAGGTAATCGCCAGAGTAGAGAGGCAGATTAGAGAGGCAGATTACCCCTTCTCCCGAAGTTACGGGGTCAATTTGCCAAGTTCCTTCAACATGGTTACCTCAAACGCCTTAGTATACTCTACTAGTTCACCTGTATCGGTTTAAGGTACGGTCTAGGAGGGGGCTTATGTAGCCACCTACGTTTTTTTACTAGAACTTATTTCCAGGAATGCAATGAGGTCAAAAAGTATTAATTCAATCTCATTAATTTAGCTAGATATCAGTATTAAATTAAAGACTTATACTAACTAGACACCATATTCGTCATCTTTTTAGCAGGCATTTTTTCTGTAAATTAAAACATTTATAGAATTAAATTTTAAACAGCATCGGTTAGCTTTTTCCCATCGAAAACGGCTTTTGCCATAAGTCTTAGGGGCCAGCAGCAAACAGCACCCATCTACAAGAGGGGAGGAAAGGGGCTAAAAGGTGTGAACTATGCAATAGCTGTGACTGAGAATAACAACGTTAACGACAATGAAGACGCCGCTGCTCACAACCCTCCCCTCAACGCCAGTTCACTAAACGGTCCCCGACGATAAGGGTTTAGCCGTTAAATTTGATCCTTTACGACCATTTACATGTGTGCGTAATGCTGGTCTCAAACCATGTAAGTGACATCATCATGAAGTGAGATATATCTCTTATAATATCATAATATCATTCGTTGTTGCTCATGAGTTGAGGTGTGCAAAAGTGTGCAGACGTCTCTGCACCCGGTGCATTGCCGGTGGCATTATTCACATTCATATGCACGTAATTTTGCGTGCATATAGGTTGGTTGCTCATGTAGGCTAATGCGAACGTAAGCGAAGGTTATAAAATATGTTGTTTTGTGTTTGTCATTAACTGCCATGTTGTGTTCTGAACGCTCTATTTATAAACATTACAGTAAAGAGATGCCTTAACACAAGCATTATAACAGACAATAGGTGAGCAACCTAGTATACAAGGCCACACTCTGTGGTCGTCTGAGACCACGCCAACTACGCAACAACCGCAAGTTATTCAGTTAGGCAAAGAGGAATGTCGTAGGTATGACTTACATGTATAAACATGCAGCCCCCGCCCGCTTTCAAGTCACTTGAGCACATGGTGCTTCCCTTGCTTTGTTGTTCAACTCTTAACAACCATTAAAGTTCGATGGTATGTGCGCCGTCTTGCTGTATGCATCACACCAGTCTATGATATGACATGATAAATGATTCGTACTTATCCTATGCATGATGCAGGTGTTGGATGTATCAGGCGTTCACACATGCAGTTGCATACTTTCAGTGGACGCATGCAGCTCAGCAGGTCAACAGCTGCATGCGTTCAGCTGCATGCTCACAATGTGCGCTACGCATACACTGGTCAGTTCCTCGGTAGTACCGGCGGCGTCGGGGTTGGCGGCGGCGGCGGTTGGGTATTAGTCGCCCTGCACAGCGTTGTCTGGATCGGCGCCGTGAGCATGGTCCTGCAAGAAGGACGCCTTCGTGCTGAGGTGGCATGGTGCATGGCAGTCTAAGGCCCAGCGTGTCGCCTCCACCGCCGCCGCCGCCGGGTGCAGCCTCATGGGCGGATGCTTCTCGCTTCATGGGAGCGGCGGCGGCGGTGATGGCGACCGTCTTCATGGGGCTACGCACATGCTCTCGGAGGAGCTGAAGCTCGGACCCTCCCAGCGCCTTCAGGACGACTATAAGGTCACCAGGCATGCCCTTGGCTACGGCCGCTACGGCGCAGTTAGGTGCGTGCAAATGCCGGGTGAGCACGCAAACTATCAACCAGCGGCATGTAGCTTGGCGCTGACATGCAACTGAGCATTGGCACAATGCATTATTACGTGCTTATGGCGACAGTACAGCACTGCAGATCAGTCAAATGGACCTGGAAGTGACAGGCTGAATGCATGCTCCCATGCAGCCATCTGCCGCTGGCACACACAGCAATCAGTGTGCTTGTTGCAAGCAGCACCACTGTTCATAACTGCCGCTGTGTCCTGTGTTGCGATTATCAATGTCGGTCACTGAGCCGCATTGATTTAGTTGTTTGTGTGTAGCATGCATGTTACCTCCAGTGACACTACTATAACTTTTTGCAGGCAGGGCACCAGGGTCAAGGATGGCGAGCAGGTTGCTATCAAGACATGTGCAAAGCGGGTGCTCAATCAGCGACCAGACTGGATCAGTCGGGTGGGCTTTGATAAACAGCATGCAAACAGGATCATCGCAGCTTTTTGTAGTGCGCTGACACTTGTTTCTTGCATATTTGTGCAGACTGGTGAGATTGAGGCTTTAATCAAGGTACATTCAGTTTTTATTGACCCTGTTCAAAGCCGTGTCTAGTACATGTGTTCGGCTTGCGTGCTTGTGTGCTCATCGGGATAGAATGAAGAAAATAAGTGTAATCTCTCTTTCTTGCTGGCAGCTGTCGGAACAGCCATGCGACAGCATTATCCGGCTGGTGGCCACTTACGAAGACCAACAGAACTTGTACATAGTGACTGAGCTTGCGCGCGGCGGCGAGCTCTTCAGCAACATCTCGGAAAGACCGGATTTTGGGGAATACGAGGCATCACAAGTAGGCAAGTTTGGTGTGCTGTTACCGAGGAACTGTTCTATCTACTCACAAGTCTGTAGCAGGGTACATTCTTTGCTATATGCCCATACTAGACTAATAGCTTGCATGAGCAACAGCAAAACTTTCCACACGTGTTACAAGCTTTGTGACTAAGCAACCTGAGCTCTATTCTCATCATGGCTCTGATGTATACCCTCCAGCCCGTCAGTTACTTGAGGCGGTGGCTCATTGCCATCGGCATGGCATCATGCACAGAGGTATGCACACAAAGGTGCAAGTAATAGCACGCTGTTGTTTACTTCAATTGGCTGATCTAATCACTCGCATGCAGACATCAAGCCCGACAACCTGTTGTTTGCTGACGAAGCGGGCACCCAACTGAAATTGGTCGATTTTGGCAGCGCCACGCCTTTTGTTGAGAAATGTTTATACCATGACTTCATGTCAACTCCTTACTACGCCGCACCCGAGGTATAACACCGTTGTCTATCGGCGGACTAGTAGTGATGCTGTCTCAATTCGATATGTGTTGTGTGCTAACATGCAAGCCTCCAGGTGTGGGCGAGAAACTACAATGCAAGCTGCGACATGTGGGCAGTTGGCGCAACTATTTATGTGATGATGCGGGGTGGTCCTCCCACAGTTTGCAGCAGAGCGTGCAAGAATAGCCCTGACTGGCAGGCCATTCAGGTTCAGTTACTGTTACTGTCCTGACTGTGCATGCACGCTGTAAACCTTTGCCAACTCTACTTGTATTGTGAGCAGAGAGGTGAACCAATGGACCTTCCGGACTCGTGCTCAAGTGCGCTGCGTGACTTGCTTGCACAGCTGCTCACTCCAGACACAGGTAACATCAACATGTTGGCAGAGATGTAGTACATGCACTTAACTTTGGATTCAGAGTTGGTGTCCTTGTTGGCAGCTCCGTGTGCACTTGACACAAAATCTTTGTGTGCAGACAAGCGGTTGACGGCCACTGCGGCTTTGCGGCATCCATGGATTCATGGAGATGCCAGTCTGCATGCTGGTGCCTTGCCAGGTTCTTCAATGCGAGGCTTGCGACTCTATGCCAGAGTTGTGAAGGTGTGTACATTACGAGCAAGAATTGGTAACAGCATCGGCAGGTTGTTGTCTCAAACATGTTAACTGGCTTGTGATTATGCAGTTCCAAGACACTGCCGCGGTGCTGCTAGCTGTCCAAAGCTCTCGCTGCCAGGCGCTGGTGCAAAAATACCTGACCGAGCATGCTGGAGGCACCTCTGGCGCCATCAGAGTCACTGAGCTCGAGGGCTTGTTAATGGTAGGTCGGCATGTTGCAACCTCTGATTGACTTTTGACATGATGATGATGATGATGGTGGTACTTTGTGCTTGTGTTGCCATTGGTGATGAGCATTGTGTTTGTGACCATTCAGGACAATGCATTTGTGGAACCAGCAAGGCAGCTGAAAGGCCTGCGCCTTCGGTTGCTCGGCTCTGATGATGGCGCGGATGGCTTTGAACTCGATGCGGAGAAGTTCAAACAGCTGCTGGCTGCACGCCAACTAGCGCTCAGCCAGGACGGCCATGGGCTGACCGCAAAGGTCAGCATGTTGCCATGTGACACATGCTGTTACCTTGGTTGCCAACAATTGTGTGGTACTCATCAACACTTTACTTGCTCCCAGAGTGCAAAGGTCCAGCTTGTGAGCATACGGCCTTCAAAGTCATCAGAAAACTTGAGGTCATTGTTGGGGAGCACCAAGTCATCCGATGCCACGACCTCATCTGCTGCACAGGACACTCACATCATGCACGGCTCTGTCCATGGCGTCAACTTGCTCTCCTTTCAGAGGACGTTTACCATCCAGTAGCCACATGTTTGCGCTGGTCACATTGCGCTGGTCAGCGCATGTGCAACACCCATTGTCATGTGATGCTCGCAGTGACCGGTCTGGTTACTGCGAGCATCACATGACAATGGTAGTATATTGTAGCATCTGCTGGGAGCGCTCTGTCCTTATAGGATCAGCTGCAGTGCATGCTAGCTCGCTGATGCGCGCAAGAATGGCATGCGTGAATGCACATAAAGTGCTGCTTGTGCTCCACCTCCCTTCACCTCATCCTCATACATGGGGGCCTCGTGGCAAGTTGTGTACGCAACATCCAATCAACATCCACTTTGACTACGAAATTGTGTAGCTACCGCAGGTAGGTTGGGCAAGATGTGACTTGCTTGTAACAGTACAAACCGACAATGGAACATGCTCGAGCAGTAGTCACTTGTGGGCACGCCTTTAGGCCCACCATGAAAATGTGAAGCTTGACGCATTTCCAAATGCGTTTCACAAGGCAGACAGACTCGACATTGGAAATAGTTGGCAGTACATGAGCACAGTACACCAGGTGCACACCCGTACAAACCCCTCAACCAGAAAGGGTTGCAATCGCCCGTCTGCCACAGGCAAGCTGCTGCAAATGACAACCCACGCTGTGCGGCCCACAGCGTGGGCTCCCTGCTTCAACAAGCTTCTCAGTGGAATGCAGGCGAAAGGCTTGGGCCTTGCGCATGCAGCAACAACGGTGTTGAGGGGCGGGCTGGCCGGCGGCGAAGGTTGATGGCGGCGGCGGAGGCGGCAGCGGCGGCGGTGACGGTGCTGCCACCGGCGCAGTTCATTGAGGACGTGGAGAAGTGGCTCGACGGCAGGGAGGCGGACATCGCCATACAGCAGCTCAACAATAAGTACGCACAAACACTTGACGTGCGTAACTTATAGCTGCCAGCTTTACTTTGGTTGAGTTTCGCCTGCACTTAACCTCGAGCAGTTGTTGTCTTGCATTTCTCACAATATCTACCTCTAGCTGGAGCAGGCACTGGGGCCACTGCATCATGCAAAGCACGTGCATGCTTGTTACCTCTTTGCGTGTGTGCAACGGTCTGGTGTGCATTGCCTTGACACAGGGTTGATAAACCCTAACTCATGATCTTTGATATGCCGCCTTGACTGTAGTTTATTTCTGTCTGTTTATTCTCTCGTTCCGCAGCTATCAACAGTACAAGCTCGCAGAGTCCAAGTTGCTTCAGCAACGAGTCGCTCTTCAGGTGCTTCTCGTTGTGTGCTTTGTTGAAGTTGATTGACTGTAGCTTGCATGCATGATGAACTAGTTTCGTTCGCTTGCCTCCAATTCTGGATTAAACCCAGCAAGCTGCATGCCACTAACATCAACACCAACATGTTGCACGCAGAGTAAGCTAATAGATATCAACAAGGCGCTGGATGTTGTGAAGCTTCTGCAGGCAAAAGAGGGCACAGGCGAGGTGTGAGTGCTGTGTTGTGTACATATTTGAACGATACTTGACGCTTACTGTGCATAATCTCCCAACAGAAAGTTGAGGCGGATTTCGAGGTCGCCGAGCATGTGTACGCAAAAGTGGACATATCAGAGGCGAGGACGGTCAGTCTATGGCTTGGCGCCAATGTGATGCTGGAGTACTCGCTTGAAGAGGTGAGAGCTTTTGGTGCCTTCATGAAAACTGTGCGTGTGCCTTGTTCGAGACTTGGGCTTCAGCTTGAACAAGGCACTTGCGGTATCCGCTTATTCAAGTGTCGCATGGTTGGCAAGCAGGCATTTGAACTGTTGCAGAAGAACTCCACCACTGCCGCGAGCAGTCTTGAGGCCATGCAAGCTGACTTGCAAAGGTTGAGAGACAGCATTACCATTACAGAGGTGCGAGCCAACTATGACAAATACGTGCACCAACACGCGCCCACGCACACATGCACGTACATGTGTTCAATGGCATCCATACATGCTTCACCAATATGTAGTTCAGCAATCAAGCATGTCATGCGCTTGACAAGGCTTGCAATAGTGCTTCTGGGTGGTTGGGTGGCTGCATTATGCAATCTGCAGCCGTGCGTTTCTAATGGATTGGCTGTTATGCATCTCTGATACTTGGTTGATGATTAGGTGAGTGTGGCGCGAGTGCACAATCATGACGTCAAAACTCGAAGGCTAGCGCGTCAACGAGGCGAAACGACTTAACACTTGTGCTCAGAGTTCTGAACTTAGTTACAAATGGCAGTTGCCTTCTTCTGTGTAATGTGTTGCACACACCCTACTGTTTGTGACAGGTTTTTATTTGACAGCCAACTTTGCCAGTTGCGTGCATATCAGCCTACTAATCTGAGGCAGTTACCTCTCCAACCCACCACTTGGAGGCAGTGACTTTCCCAGCTATCATCGTGCAATAAGCTCCCTAGGAACTTAAGCATGCAGTATACTTACCCTGCAGTGTACAATTGCACGTGGCAGCATGAGTGCGCGGGACTGAGCATGGTGTGTGTCAATCACTGCGTCTTCTCTATGGATCCCTTCCATGCGCACTGGCCATGCCAATGCTGTCACCATCAGGCACCCGCCCATGCAGTTCGTAGCAAGTTTATTGAGGGAGGGAAGCAGTAGTATCTGCTCGCATAGATGTGTCCACGCGCTGGTAGTTATAGCGAATTGTCACAGCACAGCATAAACAGCATATATGTTTGCGTTGCTACACCCTATCTGATGCATTGACAGTCAGTGTTTCATTTGTAGGACCTAGTTCGTGACATTATGCACCAATGCACTCTTGTGTGCAACTGGTTCTCACTGTTTGTTGTGTGGATGCCACGGGTGTACAAACAATGCGAAACGGAAATGCACATGTATAGTGGCATGCACCGTCAGCAGCATGCAGAGTGATACAACGCATACCAACCACACCATTGTAAGGTTGACCACCAGGTTCATTCACTACCTAACACACTACACTAACCCTACTACCCCGTTAGCCATGCAAGCACGCACATGCACATGCGTTCACCTGCACAACGGCCGTGTGTGTATAGAGATCTAAGCTACATGTAGGGGTGTTGCACAGCATTGCACAACATTGCATTGAAGCTTGATATAGGCATGCATATGGTGTACCGTGTGCATGGTGCAGAGCAATCAACGGCAGTCACGATAGACAATCAGTCCATGCACGCAATCATGCAACCATCGCGCTAATCATTCTCACCTACGCCTAACACACTACTTGCCAAGCTGGTTCTACCGCCCATCCCAGTCAGTCATGCATGCATATGGTATAGAGTTGGGTTGGTATGCCCAGTTATGCACACACCCACGCATACAGTTGGCAACACGACAACAGAGGCAAGCTCAATTACACCAGGGGCCTAAGCTAGGTGCTCAATTGTGCTATGTGCAAACGCAAGGCGGGGCAGTGGGCAGGGCAATGGGTACGAGTAGGCAGGCAGTGCAATTAACCAACCAACCTGTTGCAACAAAGGCATGCATAGGGAATGCATCGTAGTCATCCCACAAACATGCTCATCTGCAAGCAGTCAGCACACAAAAACAAACGCCAACACCAACACATTTATTACACCCGGGGCCTTCACCACCTATCCTACACCACACCAAGTGCCTTGTGTGCAATACAATGCAAGTGTCAAGCAGCAGGAGGCAGCAGCAGCCAACCAACGATTTAACCAACCTGTAAAGCACAGGCATGCATAGAGGCTTAGTTGTTACCTGCCACAACCACTTGGGATCAGTATCCACTCCACTCCATTGTCGAGGACAAACAATACACTCCCGACGCAGCCGCTCCCAACCCCTCCACCAACAATCATCGCCGCGACTGCTGTGCAACTGCAGCAGTCGCAGCGGCGATTGCTGCCATGTTTAGCAGTACTGCGCTTTAGTGTGTCATTAGCCACTGCACAGCATGCACACGCATGTCATGCACGGTACTGCCTCCATCGTTGCAGCTGTGTGATACTATAGCACACCACCTAGCAACGCATAGGCATGCTTATGGCGGAATGCACAGTATCAGCCGTGTCAGTAACGCAGTACAACGTCTTAGCAAAACACAACCATACTTCTGGTAAGCACAGTGACAAGTACCAGCACCAGTGTGCAGTGTGCAGTGTGTGTGCAAACAGTGTGCATAACAAAGTGCACTGCGCTGGACATGGGCTTGCAAAATGTACATACAGCCAAGTTGCGGCCGCCCAGGTACACTCCCATTGTCTACAAACACATCTGGTACAAGTAGACCACACTATTGTCGCACTAAGATGCTACAGCAAGGCTCGCAGCCACTTGCATACACCCGTCACAACACATATCCTTATACAATTATCCAATTAGATTTTCTAATCCTGCTCACATGCAGGCTCATGCCATGTAGCAAGAGTAATCCTCTCGACGCACCCTGCTGTATATACACATACGCAACCGCCTCACAGCAACTCGGCAGCCGACACGTTATACATAAACCAACCACTACCATACAAGATGAGCTCCACATGGTCTTTAACAGCTGATCTTTGGCCTGATGTCGTGCGGGGCATACAGTCCTGTGAGCGTATCCGCGCAGGCCAAGCGGATGCGTTCAGGTGTGGCTGGCGAGTCCAACACAAAGTGCCCCGCGAGGCCGTTATCCTCCCGAGCGCTCTTTACGGCCTCTTTGATGGCAAAGAACACCGATGCAGCGAGGAAAAGCGGGGGTTCGCCCACGGCCTTTGATGAGTGGACTGCACGGGGGTTCTCAGAGTTCTTTAGTAAGTGGACTCGGAAGTCAACTGGTATGTCATTCGCAGAGGGGATCTTGTATGTTCCGGGACCTTTTGTAAACAACTCCCCTGGCCTTACCCATGGGTGCTCACGGTCTCCCCATACCAACTCCTCTATCGCACACCAACCCACGCCTTGGACAAAGGCACCTTCGACCTAAAAAAAAGATGACAACATGAGAGCCAACGATGACCAAAGCGCCCACTCAAGGCTGTGATCAGAGCGCATGTTTACAACAGATCTGTGCAATGCCTGACCAATACCAGGTGGTGCACACGATATTCACGCACGCATGCACGAGTGCAGACTGCTTGTTGCAAGCACATGTCGAGTGCTCAAACGCTCACCTGTCCAACGTCGATGGCCGGGTTGAGAGACTTGCCGAGATCCATCACAACATCCGAACGTAGGATTTGCAGGTCGCCAGTCAGTGTATCAACCTCCACCTGTGCACAACAAAACAACCGCAATGTGTTAGCCAACCCGGTACCAATACTTTTGCATGAATACATAAGCCTGTCAGTTGTCACTACCTCTGAGCAGGCCGCCCCATAGGTGAAGTAACTGAAAGGCATGCCAGTCTTATTTGTCCAGTCAAAGTGGATGTCGGGTGTCTTGTAGAAGCCATGCGCGCACAAGTCCACTCTCTCCATATATGCCTTGTGCGCAATCTGAGAAGACATGTGTGCATGTATTCAGCTACTACGTCCATACATGCAAGTCTTGCCCCAATAAGGACAGCAAACCAGACTACCTCTCCAAATGTAGCCTCAGGGTTGGCCTCGCGCAAGGGTCGGAGGCGTTCTGCCAACTGGAGACAAGCATCGAGAACCGCCCCGCCATACAGATCAGAACTGGCTGATGCTGCTGTTGGTGACGCATTTGGGACCTGTATAAGACGGCTTACTGATGCATTGCTGCAACCGGAACTGGCCATTAATTGTGTTATTGAAGCTCAACTCGCCTTGTCTGTGCTTGTTTCTTGTATGAACACCGAAGAGACTGGGATGTTGAGGGCGCCAGCTGCTACCTGTGGTACAGCAAACATAAATACAATAGCTTGTTGTGGCCAAATGTGATGACGAGGCAAACCTCAAAGCCAACGCACCTGTGCCATCTTGGTGTGTAAACCCTGGCCCATCTCAACACCACCATGAGCGACCAATACCGTGCCATCCGTGTACACATGAACCAGCGCACCGGCCTTCAAGCAGCATTAGCATCAATATCAAGGGCAAGACATGCATTGCGCACAACAATGTGCGCATTCAGTTTGTTACCTGATTCAGGAACTTGACGGTAAACGCAATCCCAAACTTGGTGGGTACCAGCGCAATCCCTCTCTTCCGGTATCGGTGCATGTGGTTGAACTCCTTAGCAGCTTCCAGGCGATGCTCAAGGTCGCAGGAGCTGCGCAGAAGGCCCCAGACGGCAGGGGCCTGGCAGAGAGTGAGAGTCTGGCCGTAGTGGGTGACATCTGAAGACGAGGAATAGAGGTTGAGCTCCTGCATAAGAGCGACACGGAAAAGGTAAGGCCACATGGTGAGACTGCGTGTGTGAGAAAGTGTAGGTTGTTTGTGTCCCTACTAGCTCACAAGTTGCTTACCTGTACTTCAGTCTTGGTCTTGCCAACAGCGGTAGCGACGTGGTCCAGCAGCATCTCCATCACCATCATGCCTTGCGGGCCGCCAAAGCCTCTGAATGCTGTATTGGATGGCATGTTGGTCTTGCACACCTGCAGAAGATGCGTGTTCGCGTCAATAGAGTCTTACAAAAGCTGTTTTCATACAGAAATGCAGTGAATCATCTTACCTTGCCGACCACGTGGGCGTTAGGGAGGCGGTATGAGTTGTCGATGTGAAACATAGCCCGCTCCATGACGCCCCATGAGAGGTCATACGTGTTGCCGGCATTGCTATAAAGGGTGGCATCGAGAGCTACCAACTTGCCCTCGCGCGTCACACACACCTAGAAAGGAAATATGGTGAGCTGCACTGGTTTGGAAACACACGCTAACTTCAACCTGTTAGCACAGCCGTCCTGACCTTGTATTTTCCCATGAACGGATGGCGCTGGCCGGTGATAGCCATGTCCACATCTCTGTCCAAAGCTACGCGCACTGGCCGCCGCAACAGAGCGGCAGCAACAACCACGGCACAACCAATAAACTGGCTGCGGGACTCTTTGCCTCCAAACCCACCTCCCAATCGCTTTGTCTTCGCAACAACCTGAGATATAACACAGGCACCAATGTACATGCGCGTACATTAGTGCGGGCGTGCGTGCCTGTGCATTAACCTGAGCTCCAGAACAGAATGACAGTTGGGCCCCTCACCTTGTTGTTTGGAACGCCAAGCACCTCAGCCGCAAGCTTCTGCTGAGCATCAGGGTTTTGCGTGGAGGATAGGATGATCATCTCGTTGTGTTCACCCGGCAGCGCGAGAGTTGCATTGGGCTCCAGGTAGAAGTGCTCCTGACCCCCTATCCTGCTCTCTCCTTCCAGCACAATGAAGTCACTATTGCCTTTGGCAGACTCGAACGCCGCGTCCGCATCACCACACCTGAGAAAGGGTAGCTTAACACCCAATCATTGTTGTTGCAACACACACACAACACAACAAACAATGCATGCATGAACCAACCTCAACTCGCGCTCGGGCCATTCGTGAACTGATCCCACGGCGATAGCATCGTCTATGCTGAGGATGGCGGGCAGATCCTCATAGGTAATGGCAACGGCACGCGCTGCTGCCTTGGCATTCTCGTAGGTGTCCGCCGCAATCACGCCAATGACCTGCCATAAGTTGTCAGTAACTCTTGATACACCATGCAAAAATGCACAACATCACATCACATCACATATCATAAGTCAAATCGAACACAAACCTGTCCAACACAAGTCACTTCATCTTCGGCAAAGCATAGCTCATCTTTTTTCACGTGCCCAAAATTGTTGCTGCCAGGCACGTCTTTGGCGCAAAAGAAGCCTTCAAAGCCAGGACACAACTCCGCAGCTGAGGTGTCAATGTGCAGCAGCCGCGCATGGGGACGGGTGCTGACCACCAGGGCTGCATGCAAGCAGTCGGAGGGTGCTGCAACATCATCCACGTATTGCGCCTCACCCGTCACCTGTCAGATACACAAAGGCGGGTTTGCACCGACATGTTGCTAGCAAGCTACACCGATGAAGGCGTGGATTGAGGAGCAGCAAAAATTGTAAAATGTTGTGGCTAGTTCAGAAACGGTTGCAGCTTAGCAGCTGATAGATTGAGTGCAGCAATAAGATATCATACACGAGTGGCGTACCATGTCAAGCTTATACACTTGTTTAGTTCTTCCTACCTGAAGTTCCGCTGTCATGTGCATGAGAGGTGCACCAACTGGCTCGCCATTCTGGCTATGGTCATAGTATTGGAGTCCACTAGATGTGGGCCGCTCATATGCAACTGGAGCTGACCTGTACACAGCAAAAAACATTTGCACAAGTTGCTGATTGACCACCAACACCGTACACCCACCTGTAGGTGTCTGGTAAGGAGTGTTTGAAGTCTGGGACCTCCTGCTCCAACTTGTATGTGGTGTGGACAAAGAACTTGAACAGAAAACTTGCCGCTAGCGATCGCCGGAACTCAATCATGCCACCTGATACAAAAAGTGAGGAACAGTGAGATGTACAACGGGTACCTCACAAAGATGACCAAGACGCCCTCTTCAGCGAATTTTACCACAACGGTGTGTCATGTATGCATACAATACCTGTTATGCACAAGCATGCCATATGTGGGTATCTCCTTCCGTACCTGGTGCATTCTGTGCAAGCGGGAGGTCCTCCGCAAGTGCCTTCAACGCTTCTTGCAGTGTTTCCTCGTTCCACGGGCGTCCCATGAGCAGGGCCTCCGTGCGTGGTGCCGACACTGAGCGTGGAGCCATGCCACCAAAGGCAAGGGACACTGTAGATACGCAAGGGGAGTCGCCAGAAAGATCAAAGGCCACACGCATGCCTGCGCATTGCACAGACTGTCAGCGTACCATGCATGCGGGACATGTTGCAGTGTACGAAGGAGAGGAGTTACTACATACCAGCATTGACAATGGCAATGTCGTCCTCACGGCGGTGGGCCTGCTTGAACTCCTTCACGTATTCATACTTGCCCGTGTATGGAACAAAGACAGAGACCAGGACCTCTTCAGGACGCATGTCCACCTTTCGATAGCTGATGAAGAACTCTTTGGCCGGCGCAGAGCGCGGAGCAGAGGCGCCTCTTGACATGATGTTGAATGTTGCACCCGAGGCCATCCATATGGGGTTTAAATCTGATATCGGGCTGGCGGTGATGATGTTGCCACCCAAGCATGCCACATTGCGAATTTGCGAGCCAGCAAACCAACGCAGCTGCTCATGAACAGCAGCAAATGTGGATGTTTCATGGGCGGGTCGGCTTGCAATCAGCTCCTTGCATGCTTCCATCACAGCCGACAAACTAACGGATGCACCGAACGTGACGCCTTCGTCCGCCAAAGCAATATCGTTCATCTCCGGCACTTGTGAAGCTGCTATCAACAGCGGGTACTTGATGTTCTTGAACCTCTGCTCGATCCCAACCTGACCAGATGTTCACAGCTTCCTCAGCGTACTGTCACAGCAACAAACACACTTGTAGCACACACCACTACTTGCCTCGCTGTTGCCAACAACAAGCTTTGCTGTTGGATGTTCAGCTTTGAGCGCCAGCAGCTCTTCAAGCGAAGAAGGCCGGAACCAGGAGGCGTCATTGCCAATTATCGCGAGGGGTGTTAGCTTCCTGTTCATCAGCTCCGGAGGAAAGATAGGCTCTGAGACGCCAACCTTCTTTGATTCCTTGCCAACAGCTGCTTCATTGGATGTGATTCCATTGCTTTTGCCACAATCGCACGGCTTGCCAGTTGATGGGCAGACATTCGTGCCGGCGTCATGGACATGGCTGGCGTCATGAACACCATTGGCGGCTTGGGCGTCCTCCGTGTAGGCGCTGGCATCCGTTTTAGCGAATGTCTTAAAAGCATCGAGGATGGGACGGTACCCCGTACATCGACAGAGGTTTCCAGCAAGACACTCTTCAATCTCTGCTTCGGAAGGTGTGTGGCCATTTAAAGACCTCAGCAACGCGTACATCGACATCACAAAACCGGGAGTGCAGAAGCCACATTGCGAGCCATGCGCATTCGCCAACCTCTCCTGTACATGTCAACTCCAACTTATCAATATGTGTCGATGCATGCACGATTGCAAAGTGTCTGGTGTCTGGTGGCGGGG
>RHPI01002048.1:22431-43194 GCA_009103225.1 Chlorokybus atmophyticus
GGGGGGACTTACTTGGACAGGATGAAGGCCGTCTCTGCGGTTGCCAATCCCCTCCACAGTGACAACATGCATGCCTTCAATGGAGTACACCGGTGCAAGGCATGCGTTGACAGCACGATGACTGTGTGATGTATAGTCAAGGACACAACTGTACTGCATAAAATGAATGCAAGTAACATGCGGCATACTCTACGCATGGTAATAGGCAGCAACTGGATACACGACTTTCTGGCGAAAGCGGTCATACTGCGAAACCATCACTGTGCATGCCCCGCAGCCGCCCTCTCCACATCCCAGTTTTGTCCCGGTCAACCCCAACTCTGCAGTACGAATTTTTAGTGACAAGGCGCCAAGCTGGCGCTTGTCAACATGTACTTTTTGTTCATGTTACACAACAGCAGCTTGCATACAGCCGTGCATACTCGCATGCCACCATGCATGCGAGTACGCTCGGCGATCATGGTTGGTGTGTACGCAAAGTGTTCGCAAACGTGTGCACCGAACCAGATGCGTGTTCTTGCATGCAAAAGGTGCACTGGAATGTGTCACAGGTGCAGCATGCAATAAACACAAGTGCAATCACATTACAATTCAGCTGCACTCAACGGCCCAACCTTCCCAAGCATGCAAACAAGCATGACAACTAGTGGCAGGTGTTGACATTACAATTTAGCTTGCAGTAGTGGTAACCCTACCTCGAAGGTACTCAAGTAGGGTTTGAGTCGCCCTGTTGGGTGGAAGCACCCTGCGCTTGCCGTTGACGTAAGCCAGCGGCTGTGGGGATGACGACGAGGTGGACGGCGCCATGACGGGTGGCATCACACCCAGTGCAACTTCCGCCACCACCGCTTGCCCCGCATCCAGCCCAGGAGTCATATTGCCGACACCAATACGACCACCAACGCCAACACCGACAACACTCCAACCAACAACACTACCTCAAACACCCAAAAACAGCTACTGTAACGCTGAGAGACTCAAACACAAAGACAAACACACGCAAATAAACAAGCTGCAAGTCCCGTGACTCCAACAACAGCGTCCACGTCGTCCACTTTGCCGCCGCTGCCTGGCCTACTACTGCTTCAGCCACATCGGCACGAAGCGCTCAGACAGTGCTCGTCGTTTAACGAAAAGCGCCTGCGCGCCGTTAATAGATACGTCCACGGCTAGCGCGGCGCCGACTTGTGTTGCAGCTTGCTTGACTGCTGCAACACGCTTAACGGCACGCACTGCCCTTTCAGCATTCAAGCCGACCACGAACACAACCATGAGACCGCCACATTTGCCGGACAAAGAGCTCTGAAGTTCTGCTGCTATTATGCAACATATAATCAGCGCCGGTTTTTAAGCAGACGTTCAACCGAGGTGCACCGGATATGCAGCATGTGTTCAGGCTAGCGGCGTAACTTGAGGCCATGTCTGCCGGTGTTGTCGTATCGTGCCATCGCACAAGCGTACACAATTCAGTGCGCTTGTGCTCAAAAACCCCCGGGAGTCTGCATGCTTGAATGTCATGTTACAGGACTCCTGTTTCTAAGCGAGCTGGGACTGGATTTGGGACCAACGGTTGCAACCGCCGCGGCGCCAATTACGTGTTCAGAGACGGTAGGGCGCCGTATTTGAGCCATGCAGATACGCTATGAATCACGTGCGTGACGCTTTAGTTACGCCGTCCGCTGGTGCATTCAGCAGCTGTGGCGCATGCGGGCGGCGTGGCCTGGTCTGGTCTGGCCTGGTAACCAACCTTTGGTCTGTGCCTGGTGGTTGCGCCGTTGCGAGCGTGTGTAAGCCTGCGAAAAAGGAAGCAAGCTTTTAATTTAAAGCTGTGAAGCTGTAAAGCTGTGAAGCTTTGGCCTGGTGCTAAAGCAGCAAATGAGCAGTATGGGTGGTTGGAAGCTGCTGCTGGCGGCCTTGTGGCTGGCAGCATGCTTGGCGGGGTCAGCTTCCGTCCAGGCGGCGAAGGTACTGGAAGTGTCCACTGACGCCCTGCCCAGGATTATAGAAAACCACAAGAAGCTTCTCTACGTCGAGTTCTACTCAGCAGGTGTGACCCCCCACTGAGTGCAGTGGCTAAGTTAGTCAATGTTGGAAGCATGGCACAGATTTGACAAGCTGTGGGGTAAATCATGTTTTTGTTTGCAGATTGTCAGCACTGTCGGACGCTGGAACCTGTTCTGGAGCAGGCGGCGGACTTGCTGAAGGACAAGGTGACCTTCGTGAAGGTGGACTACAAGGCTGCCGTGCACCTGAACATACGCTACAATGTCACTCAGACCCCAACTTTGCTACTGTTCAAGTAAGTTTGAGGTTGAGCTTTTCACATGCAGGTTCTTCGACAAGCATTGCTAATGATGCTGTCCTTGGTTGACAGTCACAACATATTGCTTTGCAAGCACAATGCACTTGTCGTGCATGATGCTACTGCCATACTGATGTTTGATCTGATCTGCATGCAGGAGTGGTCAGCTGCTGGAACACGCCCGCGAGGACCTGCAGGGGTATAGGTCTGCTTCTGCCATCCAGACCTATTTGGAGATGTAAGCATGGACTGCCGTCTGCCTGTGCGTGCTTGCATGCGCCTGCATTCAACGTGCCAGTTTTCATTTGCACTGACGTGCAGTGTGTGATGCACTTGTGCACGCATGCAAGCCCGTACCCTCATATGCACAAGCAACTACGCTCGCACACAATCTTGTATACGCACGTGGGCACGCACATGCATGAACAGGCACAACAACGTGCACACACACGCGTGGGTTTGTGTGCAACCGGAAGGGCCACAAGGGGGCTGGAGGCAGTGCGTGTGCTGCGGTCTCTTAGTAAAGCTTGCCTTACAGCAAGAGGCTGAGCTCACCGTCTCTGTGCACAGGTTGTTGGGGCCAAGTGTGACAGCATTGAACAGCGCCGCCGAGCTGGAGGATCTGGTGAGCCAGCACGGCATTGTCATCACGGGTGTGTTCCCCAGCAAGAACTCAACAGGTGGGTAGCACATGCATACCTCAGTGACAGCCAGCTCATGCACGCAAAGCACTTGAGCACTGATCTGCTCGTGGCACGCAGGTTATGGCATGTTCAGAGATGTGGCAAAGACGCTGCGCCATCACATCAAGTTTGCAGCATGTGCGGATGAAGCCATCGCGCAGAAGCTTGCTGCTGAGTAGGTTGCTTGCCATGTGCAGCATGCACTTCAAGCCCTTGTCCAGCATGCATGTGATGTTTGCTTCTTCGCATTCACAGGTACATGCTGGATGAAGTGCCCACCATGTTCGTGGCAAAGAAGAACAATTATGCCGAAGAGTACGACGGCAAGCTGACAAAGCGCACTGAGCTGGAGTCGTGGATCCAAACCAATGCTTTCCCACACGTGGTGAGTGGGCTTGCAAGTGTGTGCATGTATACACCACTAGTTGGCCATCTGCTATCTGATCTCAGAGCTTATCTCTACTGATAAACACAAAACCTACTCGTGTATTGAACTGTAACTGACTTGAACAGGGCAATCTGTCCATGGTGACATACTATCGCTACATGGGGCGCAATCTGCCGATGATGTATCTGTTTTATGACGTCAACCAACCTGCCGATCTCGAAGAGCCTTTGGCAGAGTTTGAAAAGGCATGCGCGCTGCTCGATGGAGAGTTCAGCTGTGTGACTGTTGAGAGGTGAGACACGCTGCTGGCTCTTTGTGTGATAACGTTGCTGGTGCTGAGTTTGTTGTGTATGCGCAGACAAGCATCTGAAGCTGACGGGAGACTAATGCTGCGCAACACTGGGCTTTCTTTCTTCCAGCTACCAGCGGTCTCTGTACGATCGGCAGACAGGGTGCGTGTGCGTCCATACCTACTGCATGCGCGCTCGACTTATTGGAGAATTGTGCCATTTGATTTGACATAGTTGTGTACTTTTGGACTCTGCCAGGGACACTCGCGGGCAATGAACCAGCTGGAAAGCTTGACACAGGAGAACATTCTGGAGGTGATCCCGTTGACATGCACATTGGGATCTGTTATGTTATGTGGCGTCCTCGTCTGCAAGTGCACACACCCACACACGCACAGAACCATTGTTTCCATCTCACCCGCTGTATGCACGCAGTTTGCCCGGGAGTTTCTAGACAAACCCGATGAATCGCGCAACCAGTGCACAGTGTCCACAACCAGCAGGCGCCAACAGGAGTACACTGAAGAGGAGCTGCAGCGTTATGAGGTAGCCAAGCAGTTGCACTTTCACAGTGGTTAATCTATCACCCAGCTAAGGGAGCATGAAGTGAATTCCTTTGTCTGCAGGAGTTTGCGCTGGCGGAGAAGACCCGACTGCAGTTCAACGATGATGAGATCCGCGAAGTGGATGAGGTGTCCTTCAAGAAGGTCCTGAAGACAACTCAGAAGGACGTCCTGATCGTTTACACCGCTCGCTGTAAGCATGCAACCAGCAACCACTGCGCATGGTTGAGTATGATCTGTATAGAAGTATTTCAGTCCCACCCATTGACACTTGCACTCACAGGGTGCGCATTCGCGGCACAAGTGGAGGACACGCTTCACAAGCTGATGCGTTTGGAGATGTTCAAAGACCTCATCGACGAGGATGAACTCATGGTTGTGAAGGTAGGCACCCAAAAGCTCATGGAGGCTGTGCTTTCATGAACAGCTACACCTGGGATCTGCTTCTCATGCTGTCATTTGTCAGGTTTGAAGCATGGCATTGGCATTGACGGTGTACTCCCTGCAGGTTGATGTGGTGCAAACAAGTGTACCGGACTTCCACACGCTCAACACGGTGCCAGCTATGAAGTACGTGTCTGCGCGCTTCAAGGACTTCCCCAGCTGGCTGCCCAGCACAACGCTCAACGCGACAGAGGTCGTCGAGTTGGTGCGGTCCTACCACAGGTATGTGTGGGTGGGTGGGGGTGGGGGTGGGGGTGGGGGGGGGTTATGGGTGTTGGTGTTGTCAGTTTATGCACACGGCTGCTAGGCTGCATGATGTTGATGTGCGTATGTTGATGTCAAACAGCATGCGGCACCTGGAGATCCCGGGTGAAGGTCCAAGCCCGTTCACAGTAAAGAAGCAAGAGGCGCAGAAGCAGAAGCAGTTGATGGATGCTGTCATAGCTGAACAACTAGAGCTAGAATAGAAGCAAGCATGTACATTAGGACACTATGTTTGGTCCACAGCAGTTGAGTTACGAATTAGCGTTGTCGCACACACATTCTTTCTATTTATGCCAATCCACCACTGCAAGGCAGCTATCTGGCTTGTGCTTGTAGTGGTTCCGGATGATAGCCAAGCTTCAACGTGTTGTTGTAATTTGCATCAGTCGCCAGTTTCCACAGGTTTCACTAGTGGCGATTCAGCTAACATTTGCTGCTGGCAAGTGCATTGCTGCATCTGCGTGCCTGCGAAGGGATGGTAGTGTTCAGTGTTGCAACCTCTAAGATGAGAGGGCTCACAAGATAGAACATATCATCATGGGCACAAGAGAGTCCATGGTCACAACGTTGCGACCATGGGGACATCTCGCACACCCTGTTGCGCATTGTTTGTACATACACACCGACCAAGTCAGACCCATGTGGGCAGGTAAATACAAACTAACACGTGTGCATGCATGTCTGACGGGGTAGGCGAAGTAGTGGTAGTGTAGTAGTGAAGGTTGTAGTGTACAAAAACCCGGTGGTTGTTGTACACTGGCAGTGTACAGGATATGCTCGAGGCAGTTGTATAGATGCAACCAGCACACAAGCGCATACTCAAACACATGCAATGACGGTCACATGCCAAACCACCGGGCTATTTTGTACTGCTTGTTTCTACTTAGCACGCTACACTATCCTAGACCTCCCCGTGATACATGCACACATGCGTGTCAATGTTACCTGCCCACACGGGCGCAGCAAACACATGTGTGGAGCGTGTGCTCGCTGCTGCATGCGTGTGTTACACCCATGCATGTGATAGCTCAGGCAGAACAGTACCATGCTCATTTTATATACCACACAGGTATGTACTAGACGTAAGTGTCGCAGGTAAAAGAGGCCACCTCCTCAAATGAGGTCGATGCAGACGTGCTAGTTGCACTCGTCTGTGGCACATGTGTGCACTCTTGTGTGTTATGCAGCCCGCCGCCGTTGCCAGTATTTTCAGCGTGCTACTGGTATGCTATACCAAATTGAGTGGTGAAGCGCATTAAAGCCTTGGTCTCCAACCAACGTTGCTGGGCAATGCGTCGATTTTTGCTTACAGTCAGCTTAAATAGTGCTTTCCAAACCACCGGCTTGCCTATGGTGAAGTAGAAGGGCCCAGAGTACAAACCAGATACCAGACAATTATGACCAAAAACTTGTCCCAATGGCCAAAAGCACAGCATCGTCCTTGGGTAACAATCATACTACGATACATGGCTCAATGCCAACCCCTAACCCACACGCGACAGTATGACAACCTTTCACAGACCGCACACTGTATAGGGCACCTAGCAGTGAAGGCCTGCATAACCCACACCTGGACTGTGCCGCTACAGGCCATGATCAGTCATGCGTACTAATTGCGAAGCAGTTAAGAAGGCCAACAATGTCTCAGTGACATCTTCAGGCCATGCCACTACAGCCTACACGTTGCGAGGGCAAACCTAGCCCAGGATTTGGCTATTGGGAGCTGTTTCGGCCTGACGTGCTCAAAGAAGCAGCAAACTACACAAATGTTGTTGGTATGATGCATTGCAGGCTGTATTGCCACACAAGCAAGGAAACAAAGACTTTCGTTTATGCACAAACCGGAACCCGGCGCTGCAACATGACAGCCTGGCAATAACACCATTGAGAGTCAACTGCCACCCGCTCCCCACACCTAATTTGGCAATCGCCGCTCAATCAATCTTCACAGCAGCATAGATTGTACGCACGAACAAGTAGCAGGCGTAGAAGCCAATGGTTCCCGTGAGCACGAAGAACGAGTAGGAGATAATGAACATGTAGCCGAAGTACAGGATGCCTGACACCATCTTGTCGATGTCCAGCTTGGTGAAGAAGTAGAAGGCAGCGTACAAGAACAAGTACAGGGCGGACGAGCCGGAGGTCAGGTACGCGCGCCACCACCAGTGATAATCTTCGGAGCACAGCTGAAAGTAGCACAGCACGATGGTGATCTCGGCGCAAGTGATAATGAGGATGAGGAATACAATGAACAGGAAGCCGAAGATGTAATAGAACTGGTGTAGCCAGATGGAGGTGAGGATGAAGAAGAGCTCAATGAACACAGCGCCGAAGGGGAGGATGCCACCGATCATAATGGAGAACAGCGGCTTCATGTACCACGCCTGCTCGGGTATCTGGCGTGGAATCTTGTTGGTTCGCACGGGGTCTTCCGGTACGGGCTTCTTAAACCCAAAGTATGAGCCCACAAAGACCAACGGGACGGATATACCAAACCACAAGAACATCAGCGCGAACATGGTACCAAAGGGGATGGCACCAGAGGACTTCTCAGCCCAGCACACAGCGTTGAGGACGAAGAACACCGCAAACACCACACCGGGGAACATGACGGCTGTCTTCACGGTGTTGTTCTTCCATTCGGTGCCTTTGAACATCTTGTAGAAGCGGGCCGAGTAGTAGCCAGCAAACAAGCCCATGAAGACGAAGAGTAGCAGCATGGCTGTTGTCAGGCCGCCGCGGTTGGCCGGGGATAGGAAGCCCAGCAGAGCGAAGACCATTGTGATGACTGCCATACCAAACAGCTGCACGCCAGTGCCGACATATACTGAAAGCAGTCCTGGTTGCGATGGAGGGCGGAAAACATCACCGTGGACTAGCTTCCAGCCAGTCTCCTCTTGTGCTTCGTCCTGTAGCATGGTGGTGAGCAGCCAGACAAAGGGCCTCATACACAATGAGATTGGGCTTCAAGAGACGCTTTCCAACCAGCCTCAAGTCAAAGTCACCAGTGTTACCAGGCTAGATGATTATCGCAATCAACTCCCATCAGAGTGTTCTGCATGCATCAATTACCTGCGTCTCCAACTGGTTGTACTTGGAAATGTCACGGTGCAGAGTGCGCATCATAATCATGGCCACCATTCCCGACAAGAACAGCACAATCATCAAGGAGTTAATGATAGAGAACCAGTGAATCTGGTCGTCTGTCATCAGCAGGTACGTGTCCCAGCGGGATGCCCATCTGATGTCGCTAACCTGAACACGCATCAGTACTGGCATCAGAACTGCTCCACAAGGACTTTGTGCTTGTGTGCGTGACCAAGTCAAAGCATGCGATGGGTGTGGATGGTTCCCGTTCCCACAACCATCTGTGTACATAACTTGCAGAGTTCTGTTTACAATCACACCTTGAACAGGACATCATAGGTGAAGATGACTTCCTCCCCGGTTTCCACTTGCTGTGGGGGCAATCCATGGGTGACATACTGCATGCGTCCAGGGTTGCAGGTGTTCAGGACCGGCTTCTCCATGTCAAAAGGCGAGTCATACTCATGCTTGACGCTGCAAATGTGACATGTTGGCGAACGAGCATATAACCCGAGCAGTATCTACTGACGAGTAACTGGCACTTAGCATGTAGGTACCACATGCTAGTCTTTAAAGCACACCTGAAGGGTTCAACCTCGAAGCCAACAATGCGGGCCTTGTCGGTCAGTGGGTCCTTGTGGTACAAGATGGTGAAGCGCAGGTGGTTGTGCAAGAAGTGCTTTTCCGGGCCATTCTCCTGGTAGGAAGCAACACGCAACAACACTTGGTCAACAAATACGGTGGTATACGACGATTAATACGAGTACTTGTTTACTGTTGCCATGATATTCCTGACACCGTAAATTAAGCTCAACATGGTCCAACAATACTTCGTGTTCAAGGCCACATACTCTTTACATGTATCTGCGTAGATGAATCACACAGCTAGCACTCTTGTGACTAGTCTCAGCTACTGGCGTATAAGCGGCAATGCGCTCTTTCCGTCTAAATGTTAACATCATGCTCACTAGCAAATGGCACAATGCCAAAAATGACATGCATCAACGCATTGGGTAATACAAGAGCTGAGGACAAGCAGCTTATCAGCACATCTGCATCGCTTCTTTGGCCAATGACACAGATCAAAGCCCATCAGCATGTCACACAATACCTCAATGGCAGCCTTGAAACCCACGGGGTAGCCGCGCTCGTAGGTCTTGATGGGATGGCCATTATCCTCACGCATCTTCACCATGGCCACTGGAAGATTGTCCAAAATCCTACAGACCAAATCAAACACACGGATCATCAGTTACGACCACCTGGCGTTTGATTGCAGAAACAGACTTTGAATCGGTGCTTGAAATACGAGCAGACTGCAAGGGGGAGTGACAAGACATAACTCATGACCCTGCATGGAACTGATACTGACTGCAATGCAAGTTGCAGCTTACATATTCACACGGTAATCATCATCAATGCGGCTCTGGAAAGCGCTGGCCTGCTGCTTGCTGAGGGCGTCAATCTTGCATATGTACTTGCATTGCTCATCTTCCCTGATGTCCAGCTGCAAAAGATTGGAAGGCAATCAGTGCTGACGACTTCACTGGTAAAGATTGCTAGCGACTATCTCCTGCTTAGCAAGCTATCTGATGCAACAGTCCCAGCGATATTCAGTTACGCCACAGCATGCTCCCTTCACGATACGTACCCAGTACACCGAGTTCTCGATGCGGTCGCCGCGCAGCACCTCTCCGAGGTTCTCTGCTGACTTGTTGATCCTGTCTGGTTTACAAAACGGTAGGCTGTAGTAGTCGTACGGCAGTTGCGTCTTGGTGCTCGACAACTTGTTTACTTTCACATTGACCCAATCACCCTGCACAGATTCAACCCCTCGATGAGGTGAACAATGCATACACAGGTTACACTAAAGCTGATGCTGTTGCATGGGGTGGGCACCAACAGAATGCATGCTGCTCAGTAAGCAATAGCTTACAGTGTGCTGCATTGGCCATACACTACGTAATGTACGGCCAATGCAGCACAGGAATGATGCCAGCTGGCATCATTTGACATGTCAGTCTTGAGCATGTATTGTGCTGTGCCAGGGGCAAGACGACCACAAGATCGGGAACAACCAACCAATCCTGCAAAGCAACTCGTCAAAATGCTCGCAGTTGCATGGGCACTAACGACTAACAAGCTACACAAAGCATGCAGGAAAACCCGCTACGCAAACTGCATATATAAGTAGCACTCAAATGCTTGAGCAGGCAACAAGTACCACACGTAAAGGGGTACAGTGTCAAATGCATGTTTGAGCAGACAACCCCCCCAAGTCCCACCTTATCAAAATCTAGAGGGGCAACACCAGGCAAGTAAAAGGCGGAGGCAGATGCCAGCAGCAGCGCCACAACCACGGTCCGTAGCAGCGCGCAGGGGGGCGCCATCGTCGCCGCCACCTCCGCCGCCTTGCGGCCCTAACCTGCAACCGTAACCACCTCCAATGCTCTCAGATCTTGCCTCAAATACAGCACCAACAACCTGCAAGCCACAGCGCTCCGCCTTCACCCGTGTCTACACAGGCCACCTATCTAAGACGTCCACGTCCCCACCCACGATGACCCCGTCGCCGCCGTCCGGGCCGCCCAAACCCTACAGCTGGCAGGCCTCTGCCCTCGTGCGTGAAAGAACTCTATACAGGGTAAGAAACTAGTCTTTCTTAACCGAGACCAGAACCGTGACTGTAACCCGACAGATTGTCTTCATACCGATTAGGTGAGCTTGATTAACTAGGTTTTACGCGAGTGGTTAACCGGATCGGCGGTTGGTTTGACGGGGTTTGCCAACGGCCGCGGCAGCAGTGTTTGTTGAGCGAAGCACAGGTGGGTGGCGATGATATCACGCGCGCGAAACAAGGGACGGGTGCCAGCGATATCCTTCGCGACGCCGTGGTGCCTGCGGCGTGCGCGGAGGTAAGTCACATCATCGCAATCATGGACCATGATGCATGATGCAACCCATGATGGATCAATGTTTAACGGTATGCCGGTACAGTCTAACCTCGATAAGTGCATACCATCGGGAACGCCTCTTCCTATGCACTTATCGCGGAGTGCAGTGCAGATGCTGAACGGTGATGTGGATGCAATGTAACACGCAAAACTTACATGCGCACTCTTACCTACGGTCGCCTTCAACATCAGCAACATCAAGCCGTTGAAGTCTGTAAGATATGCGCATGTATAGATGTAAGCATTGTCGTCGTCCGTAAGTGCATGCATGGGTAATACATTTAAGGTTTGTGTGAGATAGAGTTTCACAGATGACATGCGCGAGCAAATGCATTGGACTAATCTGTAACATTTCGTTAATAATGCAAGTTGATGCATTGTTGTTAATAATTGTATACATGTTATATGATTATTATGCAATGTATTTTCACATGGCATTGCTCATGTTGAAGTCAATCCATGAACCTATGAACACGCTTTTGTGTAGGGCCGAACGTAGGTTTGGGCATGACCAAAGGAACAGAGGACAAGAACTCAGACATTACTGTTATTTCAAGGTTCATATAATCTTATTTTGTTCCGGCAGAACAAAACAAGCAATAATTATCAGTGACCGAACGAACCATTGAGGTATTAGACAAAAATATACACAAGATCCGTGAATGAGTTACACATAACATACATAATAAGTTATAATTTATCAGCATGATCACATGCAAAACCCAACGTGAAACATCTTATCATTGATGGCACATTTGTTATTAAACATCATGAATTTTAAATCATGTATTTGACAATAGTGTGACGCCAAGTCACGAAGCATCACGTGTGACGCATAATCACGCTGTAATGCAACGTGATCATACGTGGTACTGTGGTCATTTAAGGCTCGTTCCCACCATGCATGCAGAACGAAAGAATCATGTTCTTTGCGACCCTTATTTCGTCCAATATGTTGACCATTAACGTGAGAACGAACAAAGAACGTTTTTTGTTTTATTCAACATAGTTGTTATGTCGCAGCCCTACTTTGTGTATAACGCTGATGTATCCAAATAACTCCATCGGTTGCCTGCAGCTCATATGCATACACATACCATTGTTGATGTGGCGAGCGAGATTTGAACAGTGTACGAAAATAATGGGAAAATGCACTACGATAACTGCTTGTTTGATTTTAAGATTCTACGCATACACAATCAGCGTACCGTGCCGTGCCACGTCTCCTCGAAAGCCATGTCACCTCGATACAAACCCTAACACATGTCCACCATGCTGCTACTTATACACACCACCGCAACTCCATGCAATGTCTGTTCCTTCTACCCATACAATAGCATGTCTAGCTACATGTGTAGTGAACAGGCTACACAAGGGTGACGATGATAATGCCCTCCTCCTTGCAGATGTACTTGCTGAGCAGGGTACGATGGTATGTGCCAGTGTCACACGCTCACAACATTAATCTCAGCTAAGGCACCAATTGCATACAACACAAGAAGATGTATTACATTAATGTTATGGCATTTGTAACTGAGTATGGTAACTTGCTGACCAGATAGCTACATCTTTTCAGTCACACTACTCATGCAATGAACAAGTCAATGACACATGGCTTAATCTAGCACAACCAACTAGGGAATGCATTAGCCCATGATCAAAGCTACTTGGACAAGTTTGCTCTCCTTCAAGCTCTGATCCACGCCTTCAAGGATGAGATATTTCGTCTCCATGACCAGCTTTTGACTGCCACATGGATGCCCACTCCTTCCACTAGTCCTTCTCCACTCACAACTCCCAAAATAGCCCTTGATTACTCCCATCAAATCTTGGTTACGCTGATGTCCGGTTACATTGGCTGTAACTCACCAAAGACACTTCCCCTCACTCAATAACTTCCACATCTACCTTTCCATCACAAACCCTACAGACATTATTGTCTAGATATGTTTCTACAAGCAAATCCAACTACACCATGCCTACAACCAGCCCATAATATATTATTGCCCTATAAAGTAGTCATATCCCAAGACAATCCAGCTCAAGTCCTTTACCGGCATGACAACCGCTTTCTATGAGTAAGGTTATTTTTCACGACATTGCATTCATGGTAAGCGCGTTTCATCAATTGTGTTGATGCAATTTGATCGTTTTGTATGCAATGTCATAACGATGTTTAATCATGCAAATACATACAAGAATTATTCATCACAGTTCATGACGTTAATTCAAAATGTACATGCGCTTGCGGTCATGTTTATATCAATAAAAACATACAGCAACGTGAGCATTACGTTGACTCACAGTGATCCGAGTACTTATAATGTCAAAAAACGTGTTACGTATAATGCATATGCAATATGTATGTATGCATAAAATCAACCCCGTGTGAGATAATCGATTAACATGCATGTTATTTTACGGTACTTTGAGCAAATATTTGTTGAGTACTTGGTGAAATTGAAGTGTTGTGAACTTGTGATAGCGTCTGCATCACATGTTGAAAAATGGTGTATTTAAGACATTACGCGTAACTTGATAGATATTGCATTAAGAATAGTGCATTAATTAAACATATTGTTATGGTCACGAATGCTAAAGTTGACAAAGTGCAAGCAATCACGCATACACCTGCGACATAAGTTGATACTTAGTATAATTTATTGTAAGTAGATTTGTGCATCATGGCACGCCTCTCGAAGGGCATATGCTATTTGTTTGTACGTCTTAAGTCAGCATCAAGTTTTATGTAGCTATATCACTCTTAAATGCATGACGCTCGGTGACATAGCGCACTGAATGTGCACTGTGTGCAGATAACATCATGATTGGTGTATGCACTGAAGTTTATTGATAGCAAGCACTTACATTTGTGGATTGCAATCTGTGTTGCACCAAATAGCCAATGATCGTTAGGCAAAGTGTTTGTACTAGTAGTCTTGTGCTTGCTAGCAACGAAGTTTATTGTTGGCAAGCACGGACATTTCACGAGTGCAATTTGTGTTGCACATGTCTATCATTAATTTTTAAACAAAGCGTTTGTACTAGTAGTAGTTCAATAGTCACATGCAACAACAGTGGCGCTCTGCTAAGTTTGCAACACAAATCCTAAGTCTTCGGACTTAGGCTAAAACTTAGGCCCCCATCTTGTTCTCCATGCCTAAGTTACATTTGCAGGAGTTCGTGTATCTCGGCCATCGCCGGGCAAGTCGCCTACGTGCTGCAGCGTGCACACATGCTATGGCAAATCATGGAGCGATGAGCAGCGGAGCCTGTGGCAGCGATGCCGGGGTAGCCATCGGTGAAGAGAGAGAGAGAGAGAGAGAGAGAGAGAGAGAGAGAGAGAGAGAGAGAGAGAGAGAGAGAGAGAGAGAGAGAGAGAGAGAGAGAGANAGAGAGAGAGAGAGAGAGAGAGAGAGAGAGAGAGAGAGAGGCCAGTACATGCCAACAATTCAAACGCAATCGCCTGGAGTAACCAGTCTGCAAATGCAACTGCACATGTTGCCGCACCAGACCAGTTTCCGCCTAAGTCACAGCTATTCAGCTACTCACACACAAAACTACTTGAACCTGTACCTCCGAGAATCTTGGCACCATTGCGCTCCAAGAGTTGAATTTTTTTCAAAGACTCAGTCCGGAGCAGAGTCTATGCAGCAGGGCACTTGGGGTATTTGGGACAACCACTTGCTGGACAACTCGGGGCGCAACTAGCAGGCCTGACTAGAGCCGTGGAGTTGGTCGTCTGCGACATAGACTTATAGTGATGTCATGTGGGCTGTTTGAACACACTACTAGGTGCACGTGTGTGTGCGTGTATGCACGCGCGTGTGTGTGCGTGGATGCCCACGCGCGCACGCAGACACACATATGCTCTCGTGAAGCGCGCATGTACGTTTCAACTCGTATGACAGACACTATGGCTCTCAGATCTCAGACAACGACATCTGTTCGCAGATACCAATAGTTCTTTATAACACTTTCGTCAACCGCCGGCGATAGCAACTTTTGGAGTCAACCCAACACCACACAACTACCCCTCCCCTCCCACTCCTCCTGGTGTGCGTGTGTGTGTGTGTGTGTGTGTGTGTGTGCGCGCGCGCGCGTGTGTGTGTGAGTGCGCTAACATGCCTGCACGTATGCACGGTTGTTGTGCATGAGTGGGCGCATACGCACACATGCGAGCATACATGCACGCGATTCTGTGTGTGGGTGTGCTTTCGTGCCTGCCTTGCGCGACGAGGCGTTTACACTCACTTGTGCGGAGGAATGCACGTCAGGTGAAGCGCTCGCGGGATTGGAACGATGAGCTAAAGAGGTCGTCGACTTAAACACCGCTGCTCCTTTCCGCGAAACACAACATCGTACGCTCAACAAGCAGGCGCATGCGCGCATTGCATGGTCGATGTGCCTTGCGCACTGCGCAAGCCGTATTGTCCTGTCCGGAACGAAACGTCTGCAGCAATCGGGATACCCGCCGCAGAATATATCGCCCCACCAACAAAGGTGTTCTGATTCCACAATAACAACACCAGGTAAACCCGCTGACTGCATCCCCCCACCCTCACCACCAACTCCTTACTCTAACCTTTATCGGTGTCCGTACTTGCGTCCCCTTCACCACCATTCCTCATCCTCATCGTCCCCTTCCCCACCCCACCCACATTCCCCCCCATGCCTCCTCCCCATCCATCTCCAGCACACCCCTCTCACATCCACATCCCTCCTCACAATTATCGGGCAGCAGCCGAGGCAGTGGGGGGAGATTGTGGGTGTGAGTTGGGTCGGTAGGTCTTCACCACAACCGCGAAGATGATGCGCATGTGCGTGGGTGCGTGGGTGTGGGTCATCACAGGCTGCTTTTACCTTACCTTCGCGGGCTGTGTTGTATAAGCCGAGGTGAAGACGGATTCCAACAAGGGGGGAAGCAAGTAGGAGTCAGTCCAGGACCGACACGTTGTCAGCAAGCTGTGGGATGCACATGCGTCCCTGTGTACCCGTGTTGGCGTGCTTGGGTGCGTGTCTCTTACTTATCTGGGTTGAAGGATGATGCTGGCCCGCAGCTGTCTCCGGCGTCAACGTGGCCGCCACACGATGAAAGCTCTCTCCTTATCAGCGGACACGACACCGGGAAAACGTTACTGCTCCTCATGTCAACTGTCAATGAGACACGCCTGTGTGCGAGTGCGTGTGTGCGTTTGTTGTGTTGGTGGGTTAAATGTTGTGAATGTCTTTCTTTGTGACAATACTCGCCAGTGAAGGTTGTTTTGAGAGCGTCGGCAAGGAAACCAAAGTTCCAGCAGCGAAACAACGACCCAAGCGTCACAAACTCAGCCGGTGGTTTGACTATCGTAGACCCTGACACGCCAACAACACACATTATTCATCACAACAACTGCGTGCGCGTGTAGCCACAAATCCTTACGTTTGGGTCCCCCATTCTGGAAAAGGTTGCTTTGGTGAGGCATTCCGGTACGTGTATGGAGAAGAAGCTTGCGAGGCGTGCGGGGCGACTAGTTGTCTTGCGGGTGACCGTGTACGTAAAGGTGGTCCTGCCACCTGCTGCTGTGGACACTGAGGAGGCGTGGGTGTAGGCGACGGACTCCGTCGCCTCGTTGGACACAAAATTTGAGCTGCAAGCAGCTATGGAGAAAGAGAGAGTGTTACATATAGGAGGCTGCACGCACACGCACACGGGTATGCACACACCTGCACGCACACACGTACACGCCTGCATGTGTGACAGATGTAGAGGACATGACGGGTGATCATATGACTTACATGCTATCACCTTCGGTTGTGTGGAGCAAGGTGAGGGACAGCAGGGTCACAACAAGCAGCAAGCAGGCCTGTGTGTGAAGAGACATGTTGCTTCGACCACATAACCACATCATGTCACCGTGCATCACCATGGCTTTCTTGGCCAAGTCGAGTCAAGTCAGGGTCTCCAGCATGCAAAACAAACTGACCTGCATGCGGGCACAACAGAATCAGAGAGCGAACAGCAGCTGATGACTGATGCAAGTAAGCAACATGTCGGGAAGTATCACGACTCACCTCTCTCTTGGCCGACAGGCAGGGCACCAGTGCTGACATGCAGGACTGTGCATGATTACCTGCTGTGCGTACGCATCTGCAGTTCACCTGCTTTCCCCCGACACAGAAGAAGCAAACTTTCCTGCATGCTTGCGTTGTCATGCTGTTTGTGGTGTTAGGTATGCTGGTGAGTGAACATGCAGCAAGGTATAGCGGCAACCGTGCAGAAGAAAACAACGCTCAACCGTTGCCAAAGGCCTAAGTTAAGGGTTATCACAAAGCATAACAAGCCGTCTTTAGCGTATACGTCGATGTGTCTGTAGAGTACCGTACAGCATGCTGTGTGTATTGTGCTGTTAGCATCTGCTGCCGAATAATGGGCACTCCTTAGCGTTTTGTCTGTCAAGTCGACATGTTTGTGAGCAGCGAGCATCTGATGTGTTATGTTGCATGAAGTCCTTGACGAGTACACATACAGTGCAGCAAAGATACGGTGACCATGTTGACTACCATGCATCAAAGCACCTTTGCCTGCAGCTGCTGCCGTACGCATACACTGTGTGCATGTGTACACACACGTGCATGTGCAATCGAGACAAGCCCGTCCCTCCCAAGGGGGGAGGAGGGGGGCTACCCATGTGGCCACGCATAAGGTAATTGGTAAGGCGGATGTGCACCCTCCGTGGAGCATGGGTACTAACACTGCTGATTGGGCGATGTGTACAATATGTATATGCGCGCGCTCGTGAGCGTGTGAACGCCCGTCCGTCACACGCAGCAATACTGCATGATGTGACTGACAGTTGTGCGAGGGCAGTGTGCATTACCCACAAGCTGGTGACGGCATGCACAGGCATGCAATCGACAGCATACTATGCAGGATTTCACCAGTTGAAGAGCACGACAAGATACTCAATGGCTAGAGCGTAAAGGGGCTCAGTCTCCGAGCGTATGTGCTATGCACTGGCTAGAAGCTCCTCCGCATGTTGTTCGAGACGAGAGGGAGGTATGTCGGTATATAGACCTGATGGATTGTCTGGCACACGCAAACACACAGTGTGCAAGCCAATCTTGGATTTGCCTGTGCACTACAGCGAGCTCAGGGTGTGGCTGCGTCGGAGAGAGCGATGACATCCGTGAGTGCATCTTCCGGGTTGGCTGCCACTGCGACCTGCTCCTATGACGACCCTGTCCGACGTGGCAGTGCTCTTGGCGTGAGGCCTACGCAGCTTATGCGCGCTAGCGTTCATGGCTGTATTGTCATGTGTCTTCGCGTTGCGTTTGTTGTTTTTGGTTTGCGTTGTTGTGTTAGCGTTATGGCTTTTGCACTGGGACCTTGTGAGCGTTTTACATAAAGCGGTCGGACTCTGAATGTGCTGAATCAGGTCTCCGCCCTCGTCCTGTTACATGTGACAATGCATGGCCTCACGTCGCATGGTAGGCCTTGCTTTGTTCAAGTTGGTATGATGTGTGTTTTGCAATTGCATGCTTTGCCTTTGCGAGTGATCACTGTGCGCTCCGTATGCACATGGCCTGACTTAGACTGCTACTACTCGCACGGTGAAAACACACGGCACACCACTAGAAGTGTATCATGTTACCATCTGCAAGCAACACGAGTGTGTACAACCCCGTACCAAGCGGTGCGCGCATATTATGAGAATTTTCACCACTTCAAACAAAAGGATTAGATAGAGCAAACTTACAGAAAACTGCAGAGGAAAATGAAGACAAAAAGTCTTGTTGTAAAAATCATCTTTTATTTACTGCACTTGACTTTCATTATGGGTACCACCTGAAACCTTTTCAAATTCGATAGTGAAATCATTATACGCCATATGTATTGCTGTAATAATAGGTGAGAGACATTGTCTTTGTCAAGTTTTAACAATCAACTTATTAATCTTTCTTTCATTTTACTCTACTTCACATAGCGTTCAAGAAACCTGCCAAATACTACTACAGCGCAACTAATACATCCCTAGCCTGACTGGCAGGCAAACAAGACAATCACCACACTTGCATTGGCATTGTTGCCTTTTGAATTGTGGCAAGCTTTGCCTGTGACAACAAGCACATCGACTGGTTTGAATGCAATGCGAATGAGATCTACAAGGCAGCACATTCCAATTAGCGAGCGCGAGTGATAATGGTGGACTAACAGATGGATGAATGGTGGCTACCCTGCGCAAGTTACCTAACCACAACAAGACCTCAGCAATGCTGTCACGGTGAAGCAGCAAAGTGAAGCACACAGCCAGCATGCTTGCAGCGTTGCCAAAGCCAAACATGAACTACAACTCGCTAGCAGGATGTTAGCGAGTCTAAGCTGCGCGCACTAACCCAACATGCATCTTGCCTCAACAGCTTCAACTCTCCTTGTTTATTTGAAAACGGGGCTTGCTTCGCGCACCAGCTGCCTCCACGCATGTCAATGACAGCTCCTGGCCGACGTAGTTGCCGTGGACATTAAGGCCCTGCCAAACAGACGCATGTAGTTCACAACTGACGAAACAACTGCGCGATGACGCACTTGCCATGGAGAACACATCCAGCAGAACGAACATGCATGTCAACCAAAGGTCCAAAAGCTTGTTTTGGGAGTTTACTTACAGGAGTTGTGACAACAATGCCTTCCACCGGTCGCCCTTCAATGCGGAGCCCGACGACGAGTGAAGACCGCGTCACTCGCTTGACCACCGCAGCATATTGCTTTCCAACAGCCGCTTCAGCCGGGTTGTGAGCGGCATGCTGCGCCGACTCACCGGACTGTTGTTGTGATTGTTGCTCGGCGCCGTCCTTGTTCCTTCCTATGCTTTGCAGTCGCTGGCCGAAGCTGCGAGCAAAGCTATGCGGCTCGTCGGCCCTGTTGAATGCGTCCCTGCCTTGCTGTTCGGATGACTCATTTGATGATACAGTACCATTAGCTAGACTTGAGGAAGCTTCCCTCAAACCGCCTGACGATGGCAAAAGCGTCTTGCGTGACAGGCGAACGTTGCCGCGTATGTCGCGGCCAATGCATTGGACGGTCAGCTCTTGCCCGATCGACAGCACATCCTCCACGCGTATAACCTGCATGTATGCATCATGGGCACCAACACCAACACCAACACCAACACCAACACCAACACCAACACCAACACCAACATCATCGTCATCAGCATCACAACTTAATACTTCATCGTCCAACTTACCCGTTCATGGTCAAGTTCTGATATGTGCAGCAAGGCTTGTCGGCCTGACGGGAACTCCACAAACGCGCCGTAGTCTTTAATGGCGACGACGTTCACGTTGTACTTCTCGCCGACTTCCAACTCCTTGCCAGCCACTTCTTCGACTCGCTTCTTGACAGATGCGTAGAGCTCGGCGGAGGGCGCGAAGATGCTGACTGTGCCGTCCTCGGACACAGTCAGCTTCGCCCCGTACGCGGCCTCCATGGCTTTGATGTTGGAGCCGCTCGGGCCGATGATGCGGCCGAGGAACTCCTTGTCGATGCTGATGCGGCCGAAGCGCGGCGCGCTGTCCTTGAACGACTCCTCAGGACGCGCGATCGCCGCCTCCATCTGATCGAGGAGACGAAGCCTTGCAGACTGTGCGTTGTGCATGCCTTCAACGAGCACCTGCACCAACAAACCGGCACGTTACACACAACACGCACCCAATGCCAATGGCAAGTGACTAACACACGTGCAAGCCATGCCACGCATGCACGCGCACACACACAGCACACATACGCACAAGCATCATCCCCCCCC
>RHPI01002048.1:43435-68972 GCA_009103225.1 Chlorokybus atmophyticus
ACATTAACTCATGTTGCTGACCTCAATGGGAATGCCGGGGAGTTTGACATCCAGTTGGATGGCTGTGACACCTTTGCGCGTGCCTGCGACTTTGTAGTCCATGTCGCCAAAGTGGTCCTCAATGCCCAGGATGTCCGTGATCAGCTTGTAGTTCTGAATCTTGTTGGTCCAAGGGTCCATGTCGGCGACGAGGCCGATGGAGATGCCGGCCACGTGCTCCTTGATGGGCACGCCGGCGTTCATGAGCGCCATGCTGCCGCCGCACACGGTCGCCATTGAGCTCGAACCATCCGAAGCGAGCACCATCGAGTTGAGCCTAATGGAGAATGGGAACTCGTCTATTGAGGGCATGACAGCTACAAGGGACTTCTCCGCCAACATGCCTGGCATCAAATTGAGAAGTGATACGCGAGTAAGCTCGTGAGGACAACATGCATGAACAACACACATAGCTCAAGACACTTTACCGTGGCCGATCTCTCTTCGGTTGACGCCGCCAAGCTTGCCGACTTCGTTCACGGAGAATGGCGGAAACCCGTAGTGGACGTAGAATGGCTTCGACGGGGGTCCGACAAGCGCATTCGATCGCAAGCTGTCGTCAAGGCCGCCCAGAGTCACAGTACACAATGTCTGCATGGACGCAAGACAGGTTGAGAAGGAGAGTTGAACCTTGCGCTTTGTGCAGGGAACGACATAGCACTGAGAGAGATGCAACATACGGCACTGGTGATGGTAAGTGTGATGTGCTTATTTTAAGTTGGTGTGGTTCATGCCTGTGTGCTACCCCTGGAGAACAATGAAGACCCGTGCACAATTGGCAGGATGTCGGGCTCGCATTGGATATCGCGGATCTCTTGCAGCTGGCGGCCGTCGCAACGCACGCCGTTCTGCAGCACATTGTTACGGAGTACCTGCACGTCATCCAGGTGAGTAACAGCCCAAGTGCAATGGTGCGCTGGCAAGCATTGCCGATGAAACAAAAGCTTGAAGCCAGCACCTTGGATTGCAGCGCGGATACTGCGGCAGTAGTTTCTGCAACATCAATGTGGCGAACGGCCTCTATGGTTGAAGTATGCATCTGCGAAAGAGCTTTGCTTCGACCTGCCTATAAAACGTCGGTTACAAGGTAAGTGATGGCACGACATACTCACACAAAGGCGCGCGGCGCGACAGACAGTGCGCATGATGCAGTTCTCTTTACTATGCAAATGGCTGTACATACAGTGCGAGCCCATTTTGCTATGAGGGATGGCGACCATGCATGCACCATGTACCTTGTCTAAAGATCCATCCATTAAGATCTGTTCCACAGTGTCATTCGCGTAGGCCTCTACCCGCTGACTAATCAGATCCGGCACCTGGAAGAACTTCATCTCCCGCTTCGGCTTGCCGAGGCTGGCAGCCAATGCATGCTGTGGCTCTAGAAGCTTTGTAGCCTGCGAAGGAGATGTGCGTGTTACAGTTAGCAATAAATATCCCACAAGTGAATGAGTCAAGTCACGGGCTTTGCACCTCAGAGTGTGCAAACTTGAATGCCGACGCGATGGTCGACTCCGGCAGGCTCTCTGCCGATGCTTCCACCATGACGGCATCATCCCGCGTGCAAGCGTACACCAAGTTGAGGTCGCTGTCCTCCATCTGCACCAGCACAAAGCAACATGAAAATGAGGGCAAGCACGCTTGTCACTACTACAATTATGCTGTGTGGGTGATACTAAGCAACGTGGCAATGTGTGCCACTACTTGTGGGTACCTGCTTGGTGTTTGGGTTGACCACAAAGTCGCCATTTATCCTGCCTATCCTGACTGCACCAATGGGCCCGGCCCAAGGAAGACCTGACGTGAGCAGCGCTGCAGACGCGCCGTTTATGCACAGGACATCCGGGTCTTGCAGTGCGTCCGCACACAGCACCGATGCCACAATCTGCGCATGACACCTTGTCATGAACACATACACACAACAACATAGCTCCTGCCAGCAGTGATCAAGGCCAAAGGTATGTGTACCTGCGTTTCATAGTAAAAACCCTTTGGGAAAAGCGGTCGGACAGCTCGGTCGATGACTCGACTGCAAAGAACCTCACGATCCTTTGGTGCGCCCTCTCGCCGCAGAAACGTGTTGGGTATCCTGCCAATGGCATATGCGGGCTCCCTATACTCCACCTGAGTTCGTAGCCAGCCAACATCATTTGTGAGACCAGACACGCCCTGAGCAATAGCACGTGTACAAACCCAAGCAGGACACTGGTTGATATACAGCACAAGTAAGGAGACTATGTATGCTGTGAGACTTCATGCAATGTAGTGGCGTGTACCTGTAGTGGGAGGAAGTCACGGTCGCGCGAGTATGAGGGGTCAACTACCACTGTAACTAACACGTGCGTGTCTCCATACCTAACTAACACTGATCCATCCGCCAATTTGGCCAATTTGCCGCTTTCATACCCGAATGTGCTCCCCCCTATCGTAACTTCTTCTACACATTGATCTGCAGGGTGATAGCAGGACATTGAGTATACGAGTAGTGTTATCATGACGAGAGCACTACACCAAGCGTACAAGGATGCAGTCTTGCTTGATATATGGTTGTTGGGAAGGGGCCCCCACGCCCGGGGGGGGGGGGGGGGGNGGGGGGGGAGGGGGGCTTGCAAGTGTGCATGCGCGTATGCACTCGTGCATATGTGCCTCCGCGACTACACGCTACGACACACGGCCTGTGCATGCGCATGTAGCCAACAGCGCACACGTGTTTTGTGCGCTGTTGGATATATGCGCATGTACAGACGTGCTACCCACAGCTCTACCAGTTTGGTGATGTCAACATGCACGACTACACACCAGACAACTACCTGAAAGTAAAGTGAGACCCCACCCCAACTGCTACTTGCTTGTTCCAACACACCCTATCCCATACGACTGTGTGCGTGCGAGCTGCGGCTAGACAGAGTGCAGGTAGGCAGTTCGTGTACACATGATGCTGCAGTCTTTGCTTATGTTGCACTCAACAGCTGCGAGATCATGAGTACAACCTCTCTGTGTGCTCAATGGCCCACCTTGCCACTTTGTGGGTGCGAGTTCAGAAGCAGCTGTTTGCAGCTGCCGCAAGGCCCCCAACACACCACCCCTGCGCAGCGATGGCCCAACCTGCACAATACGCTACAGCTGAGCAGCAGCTCAAGCAGTCAAAAGCAACCAATCGGAAGTAAACAAGGGGATTATACTACTGCTTGTGCTCACAGACAACTGCCTTCTGAAGTTCAATTACCAACACAGCAAAGACTTGTGGTTACTAGCTGCTTGCAATGCTGAAACTTAGCAGAACAGCTGGCGTGCTTACCAACGGAGCAGCGCGCTGGCTTGTCGCAACGCCACAAGCTCTAGTCGTGTAGCAGCTGCATGCACGCCCAGCGTGTTCGCAAATCCTAGCAGAGGCGTATTTAGAAGAGGCGAGGCGGGCAGCAGCTGATGCTGCTGCTCTCCTAAGCGCCGCCGACATCACCAGGCCAGCACTGTTACTTACAGCTGTGTACTGCTATTCAGCATTGACCTCTAGCATGCCAGGCCTACAACTCTCGCAACCCAAACAGCGTTGCTCTGCTATGCGTCTCTCTAACCGCTCCTGCCGCCAGCGCAAGACACCGTCGCCGCCGCCGCCGCCGCCGCCGCCGTTGTAGCGGACTGCTGGTTTGGCTGCTGTTTGACTTCCAGGCTCGTTCTCAGCCAACAGCCAAAGCTAGCAACTCAGAGCCAAAGATTTAACCATAATACCTCGCTTGCGTTGGCGTCACATAGCCCAGTAGCCATAACTCGCTGGCTGGCTAGCGGCGGCGGCGGCGGTGGCGTGCGGGAGGGTGTACTGCACTGTGACATTGGCATCACTTGGACCTGGAGCTGATAGATCTTCGGGCTCTTACAATCATAAATTTCTTGTGCAGCACGGCAGCCGAGGCATGACAGCGGAGTGGTTTGTTAGCTAAGCCGGGCTGCTGGGCTACTGCTTGGTGCAATGGCAGCAGTGCAGGGCAAGTTCACGTTTGAGGGCAAAGTGGAGCACACTTCCTCTGTGGCCGTGTCTTCAGGTGAGTCACAGTCACAGTACTAGCTTGTCTGCCTCTTCTCCTGCTGGATGTTGAGTTTGCCGCATACATAGCCTCTTTCCTTTATTCGCACATTTATTGTTGGCGTGTTATTACGTATGTTGCCAGCCGTTTAGAGGTGAAAGCCATTCCACGAGGGTTTTCTTGCCAACTTAGGCATGATGAGAGCTGCTGTAAGCTTGCATTGTGTGTGCAGGTGGCAAGCTGTCGGACGCGTTTGCGGAGTTGAAAGCGGATTGCATGCGCTTCCTGGGAGAGTACATTCAGCGGGAGTGCACTGACACGGGAACCACTGGTAAATGTCAAACTTATTAAGCAATGCATCTACATCTGCAAATAGCTCACCACAAGCATGTTGTGCACGCATCGGGCATGCGCTGTTGTGTACTGTCTTGGTTGTATGTGACATGCATGTGGTGCTGTGCAGACGAGGCAAATGACGACATGGACGTGCCACTTTCGGACGAGGAAGAGTTGGGTGAGAATGGGGAGGTACGCGCTGCTGCTGTAAAGAAGGGCATTGGAAAGCCAGTGCGGAAAAAGCAGAGGGTCAGTGCGTGTGACCCGCTCGCGAGTGTGTCTCGGCACTCCGACCCATCGCTTACAGCATCGTGCAGTATTGTTGATGACTGTACTATGCGGATCAGCAGTCCTAGGGGCATCACGAATGCTATTGCATGCAAAGCACCTGGCATGCCTTGCGTTGACCGTGTGCTGATGGTGGCGTGTTGTAACAAATGGTCCTGGTTGTGCATAGGTCTGAGGTAGACAAAATGTGCGCATATGGCAGTTGAAGGTGCGGAGTGAACCCGCTGGAAGTGTTGATTAAAGCAGCAGGTAGGCGTTAGATCTTGGCAACGACACTGCCAGGGTCAAGTCATGCCATCACTTCTCTGCCTACCACCAAAAGACTGTTGCCAAGGTCGATGCTGCTTGAGAGGGTGCTATAGCACCAGTGCACTGGACTTGCTCTTATGCCATAGGTGCACTGCGAGGGTATGTATGCACCAGCGTAGCGAAGACGCACTCATGTTGTTGGGAGTTTTGACTCCTTTGCGACATTTACCAAAGTGCGGACAGACTGGCTTTGTTGGGTCCCAGACATGAGCGTCGTTTTAGTAATGAGAGTATTGCACTATGTGGACGCACTCATATACTGTGCGTGTTTAGCTTTCTTGGCATATGCGGCGCGGCACTGTGTCCATGTCCAATTGGCACAAGCCAAGATGACTTGCTGCCGAGCATGGGCACGTTGTCACATATGTACAAAAGATGCACGGCGGATCACGCACATGCAAACCACACAAACTCACATGGCATACACAACTTCCTCACACCATCTTCACCGTGCTTCCACATACGGCACCACTGGGCTGTATGCTATCGTACGGCTACGCTGCGCGCTAAGCATCACACTGATTACTTCACCTACCCCGTTAAACATGCATGCATGGCAATGGCCTACAGTTATGCCCGCTTGCACGGGCAGGTAATAAATGTGTCACGTAGTGGTGCAGTAGCCTTGGTTGGCAACGTTTGAACCGACGCTAGTCTGTACTGCTACCCAAGCTAAAAGGTTTAAAGCTCTCCTTTCCACGCAAGCTCAGCATTGTGAGAAGCATCACCCTGCTCAGTGTTGTTGCAGACCTGATGCACACAGGGTCATGGCCAATGATACATAGCCATGAGAAATTATGAATGCTACGCAGCGCCTTCAACGACAATGACATTGCCCACCGCAAACGGCAAGTGTCCATGTAGCAGCTGTACAACAACGCAGGCCCAACCCTACATCTATATAAGCAACGCATCTGTATCGCATCTGTATTTACCTATGCTAGTAGTACTATGCTAAGCAACATGTATTGTGCCTCAAACGGGCACTTTGTTCATCTCGATCAGCCCATCCTCAGCCTCTTCATTGGTGGCCACTTGGCTAAAGTCACCCCGTTGTTGGCTGCTCGCACGCTTCACGTAGTACCGATGCCCTAGCAATCCCGCAACCACCAGCACAGCACCCAACACAAGGCCCAAAAGCGCAGCAAGGACAACTGCACTTACTCCAACCACCTTGTCCTTGGGCCTGTAGCCATGACGAAGTTATCAGGTAAGTACTTAACCATCAAATGGCATAACTAACCAGGGAAAGAAGGGAACACACCGCACTACTCCAGACAGAAGTTACATCAACATCATGTACAACATGACTCAAGGTAGGTCTTACCTTAACTCCTCAAACGGGGAAACGGTACGGACAGACTCGACATGGTATGAGCCGAACTGGCTGTCCAGCTGAAGCTTTTGCAGCCCTTGGACAATGCGGTCGGTTGTTGTGGCATCCAACAGGTCACCTGCTCGCTCGGCTGTAATCATATACGAGACGTCCACATTATCATCGTACGCCAACAGCTGAATCTGAAATGGGTAGAGCAACCAATTAGGGTCATGGCTGCTTGTAGTTACCGTAGCATCTCAACTGCAATTAAAGTTGGTTGAACATACCTGCGAGGGGCTCAGTTGAAGCTCCCGAGCAACGTTGCTTCTGAAAGTTTCCAGCCGCTGCGTGAACGCCTCCAACGGCATAGAAAGCTTCATGTGCACCAATACTTGCGTGGCACAGCCATTGCATGCTGCCGGTTCAACAACAAATTCAGTTTGCAGCCAAGGCGTGTGTAGAAAGAACAACACCTGCTGTGCACGCCAATAACATGGGAAGCACTTACGAGGTGCGCTTGCGGGTGGGAATGCATCCCCCGTCGCGTTCGTTGTGGGTGAAACAGCAGGTGGCTGCACACCAGCGTCCGAGCTGGTTGAGGGAGTTGGAGGCAGCAATGCCGGAGGAGAGGGAGGAGGTGGGCCGGGAGCTGGCGGCGGAGAAGGCACTGTTGACGACAATGGCGCAAGCGAGCCACAGTCTGCTGCGGTGAAGCCGATGCGGCTGTTGCGCCTATCGTAGATGATAAGCTTGTCCCGCACAGCTATGCCTGCAGATATCGGAAAAAAATGCTTGTTGGTACATGTGTTTCAAGTAGATGTTATTGTCAAGCACCAGGCCCTCACCGCAACTCACCTCCGATGAGTGTTCCATCACCAAAGTTGTTGAAGATGCCAAGGCAGTATGCCCCCGGGGTCACCGAGTGCTTAAAGAGGTAGTTGACGGGGAACAGCTCCAGCCTCGCATTGCCGTCAAATTCCATGTAAAGAGTTGGGAAGACGCTCCCGAGCATCCTCTCGTCCTCGCCGGCATTGCCGAAGCAGATGTCCTCATAGCTCGCGTCCGGCCCATCCACAGCAGGCAGCTGAATCACTTGCTTCAACTGCATGCATGAAGCCACTATCAATTGTGCGGTGCAGAACCATGCGCACAACATGCTGTTTAGATGCACGCCTCAATGAAGCTCACCCTGTTGACGATTGCCTCAAATGCAGGTGCTGGGATGTAGATAAATGTGGTCCCACTGTCAAGCACCGTGCCATAGCTCTGCAGAAACGTGTAGGAGGGGAGTGACAGAGCTTCCCCTTCAACGCCCATGCCGACCGTCCTCAGAGTGTAGTATGATGGGTGCCTGCACAAGAGCGGACACTACGTGAACAACTTCACAATCCCAGTCAGACCCACTAACAGTCTGTACTTGCACTGTTAATACATTGGTGAAATGCACATTCACACCACAAAAATCACAACACTACTTACTGTGCGTTTTGCACAAGTGGGGTGTAGATCACATCACTCGTGCCAACTGGCAAGTCGTCGCCAAAAATAATAGCCCCTCCTCCCTCAAAGCCACCATAACACAGCGAGAACACGTCTTCCATAACACCGGCCTCCCTAAGTTGATTGACAACGGATATGTCACCCACACCCAACCCCATGATACCATCCGCCAGTTGGTCGTGAATGTCACCAGTTTCCGCGGTCTCACATCCAAACAATATTCGAACCTGCACGCACAATAAGGTCAACCGGGATGCCATTGCAAACATAAGTGTGTTATGACGTTGGGTTAGTGATGGATGACTGCAGTATGACATTGCCTCATTGTAAGCAATTCAATACCTCGCCAATTGGGCCGCCAACAGCAAGCATGTCGGATACGAGCAGGCCGCTGGAGGACGACTCTTCAGCATAGTGTCGCCAGTAAGTGCATTCTTCAGATCGCTGATCTGCAGCCGGGCATTTGCCTGCGCTGGCACGGCACTGCTGCGATTTGCAGCTCACCGCTTCGTAAGTTGTTGATGCCGCTGGGTTAAACTTTTCATCCTGCAGATGAGCCATATTGTTTAGACATGTTCTACTCAACACCATGCTTCCGGCGGCTAAGCATGCACTTGTGCAAACAAGATCTGCCATGAAGCGCCTACGTATCCTCCAATGCATATGCAGACAGCTGAAGCTTGTGCAACAGGCATTAACGCCACAAGACTCTTCATATAGTCGTTCTTCTCTTGTATTGTACTTAGGCGTGATGAGGTGCAGCACCATCAATGAATGCAACATTTGGTTGTCCTTTAAGCAAGAAGCGTGACACAGTGCACATTGCAACCAGCTGCATATTGTAGGTATGCGCGTACCCAGTGGTTGGAGCCGCAGTTGGTGCACGCGGAACAAGGCACATACGTGATGGTGCTGCCTGTGTCCACAATCACTTGAAACTTCTGGGGCGGTGTGCCCAAGTGGATGGTCGCATAGTAGTACCTGCATGCAACCATGCACTCAATACTATACTCGAGAGAACACTGCGCTGGCAAAGTGAAGTTATGCTCTCTGTGTTCCTAGCCATTGTTGCCTGGTATGCGGTACAAAAGCGCCCATGATACGGCGAGTAAGACCGTGTAATGCAAGGTGGTCATGTACATCAACACGAATGCAACCCAACCAATGCGCGGCGGTTGCGATGTGGACCTTCAACACAAGCGCTACAACAAAAGTTTAGGTTTCTGCGAGTTGCGTGTTGAGCAACCACAGCAGCTGGAAAGCAGAAGCGCAGCACAGTCAAACACACCATTCCGAGTCAGCTGACAATGGAAGCTCACCCAAGGCCACGGACAGAGCCGCTGATGTCCAGGCGGGCGCTAGCAAGGAGCTCCCTGGCGTTGGGGTGGGCGCCAAGAGCGGTCAGCCTGCGGGAGAGTGGAAAGACCAGCGGGGCGGCGGAGGCGAGGCAGCCCCAGGCGGCGAGCAGCAGGAGCACCGACACCAGACACGATACTCCCCTAGCTGGTAACGACATGGCCGAGCCGGCCGTGCGGTTCGCCGGCGTCATCAGCCTCCGCTGCAGCGTCGCCACGCTCACCACCTCATCATTCCACCACCCACTGCGTCTCCAGCAAAAGCACACCAGCCCGGGCTTTCAACTGCTCCTGCAAGCTTCACACACGCAAAGCCCACTGTCGACCACCAGCAGCAATGTGACCAACGACCGTAGCGTCTCTACCACCGCCGCAGCCGACGTCCTGGAGGACGACGCCGTCGCCGCCGCTGCAGCGGGCCGTACTCGTCTACGCACGCTTACGTGCGCGAGATTCCACGTGCGTGGTGTTTTGAGTTTTGCCCCAATGGTGGCGTTAGGGTTTACGCCAGTAGCGAATGCCTGGCGTTAGGGCTGTTAAAAGATGGAATCACGAGTTTCACTCCTTTGGTTAGAGTCCTTGGTTGACTGCGGTGGTGGCAAAAAGGCGGAGTGAAAATGAATCTGTGTGTGACGGGCCGTCAGTCTGCCTCCTGAGGCACGACCCATCATGACTTGTTTGGGGTTTGAAGAGCCCCTTTTGCTAACAGGCCATTGGATGAAAAGGCTCTGGCAGAAAAGTTGTATGACTGCTTTGCATGAGTGTCGCCGTGTGCCGCATGCATCGACAGTCGGAGTTGGATGCTGATTGGGTGTCGGCGCACCAGGTGGCATATTCGAGGACGGCATCGCGGCTGTCCGCGGTCATCATGGGTGACTGATGAGAGCGGGTCCTTTGTCCCCATTAGTCCCATTAGTGTTGTAAGCTGTAAGCTGCGCACTCACAGGTCACGTGACTCAGACGATGAGCGTGCATGCATGATCTGTCCAAGTGTTGTAGATGCAAAGTGCACACCACACACAAGCAGTGCCACTAAGCAAACGCAAGCAACAATTACAAGCACAACAGCCAGCGAGAAAGATAATTAAGGCAAGAGCACAACTAACTATGTGCACTGTCTAAGTAAATGACAAAGGCGAGGATGAGAGCGGTACAGCAGGCATGGCAAGGGTGGCAAGATAGCAGTGAGCCACCGATGGTCACACAATGCATGCATAAAGTAAGCCACAACTCGCGCCGCTTAGAAAGCAAGCTAAAGTTGAAGGCGGGGCGAGATATATAAATGCACAAATGCAACAACCTAGAGTATATCAGTGCAAACACATTCACTGTCACACACGCACAGTCAACAAAGCAAGCGCACACTTAGCCGAGCAAGCACCATCTTGTTACAAGCTAGCAATAAATCAAGCGAAGGGGGCTGAGGTATGTGCCGCACTGTGACAGTGGTGGCGAAAGCATGACGGGTGCTGCATCGTCCAGCAGCGATAGTATCTGCGTAAGAGGAGGAGGGAGAAAAAGAGGTAGAGGTGAGATCACAAGGCAAACATTGCAAAGACAACATCCACGACCACGTAAATGCTCCGCCCATGAAGTGGTTCAGCCCAGCGGCCGCCACAAAAAACGGCTGCAGGCATGATATGACCACAGTCATACCACGCAGCAGTAGCACTCAGCAGCAAAGTCACACAGCAAGTTATACACAGCATACACGTGTAGCACATGGTCGAGGAGGCGCTGAAATAGTTACACTCACTCGCACACTGCCTCACATCGCATGCCCAGAATAGGCACGCTCAGCTAGCATGTGACTTACCTAAAATGATATAACTTTTCACATGGTAGCAAGCACTCATTGAGCAATAGAGCGCTGTGCGCAATCGAAACACGTTAATCATTGCAGGGCCTTTACAACCACGTGCGTTGTGTGCACTATGTGCACTAGGCTGGGCGGGACGGGGCAGGACAGTTGAGAATGCAATAGCAAGCAGCAAGTAAGCAGCAACCAACTGGAGCACACATGCACGGGTGGAAGCGGGGCAGGCTGCATGGTGTGCAGACAATGAATGACACGTTGCATAGCGTGCATTCTTTAAATGTGTTGTCGTACATGTGCATAGGCTTTCCAAGCATAGGCAACATAGCAAACACACGCATAACACATGTTTGCATGCGGGTTGGTAATCCATGTTATTAATCGTCATGCATGTCGCCTATTGTCTCGCGCATATCCTGTACAAATCACACACATGCATTTCGATTACCACAGGGCTAAGGGGTAGGGCTTAACTATATGCGCTATATAAGTGTGTGCATGGGGTAAGATGTTCATATCCGATAGTAAGATGCTTAATATACACATCGTAGAAGGAATGGGGATTTCGTGCATGCAAAATTACACATGCCGTGTTAACATGCAACGGTGAGCAAAAAATAAAGTATGCAAGAGTGCAATCGTGCATGCTAGCGTGGAAAGAAGTGGCAACATAGATAATTGTCAATGTTCAACCCGTGTATGCTGATATACTACAAGCGTTAAGCTAGACATGATTGATTTCCTCAGGGCTTAAGTAACCAATGCAAGGCAATAGACATTGCACCATCAAGATGCCCATCAGGCTTGACATTGATGTTGTGAACATGCTCCATCGCGGACATCACTACTCATTGACCGTTGCAGTACAATGCGTACAACCTGTACCACATGTGACAGAGAAAGCGCAGTGCATTAAACTATTCTACAAATTGTGCACATGTCATCCATACAGCACGCAACATTTGATAAAGATTGCTTGCTATGGTTGGCCGCGTGCGATATCTAAGATTATATAACCACTGAGATGTGCTTATGAGTATGTGTACAACGACCCTGAAGCCAGGCCAGATGGAGCACCCAGCTTCTGTGCGGGTCAGGAGGTCAGTTCAGCTGCACTAACGTACTGACCATGCTGTTCAAAATACTCTACCATGCCCTTTAGGAAAGGGTCGTTGCCAACGGTATCACTGTTGCAAATAACAGCACAATGTCGCTGTGCACGTGTCACCGCCACATTCATGCGTCTCTGGTCTTTCAGAAAACCAACCTGTGCGTGCATGACCACTAATTATATCACAAACACGTAATGCAATTGCTGCACATGCAATGGCGGATGCAACTGACCTCGCCTCTCTCATTGGACCGCACCATCGATATGATGATTGCTTGCTTCTCGCGCCCCTGGAAGCCGTCAACTGAGCTGACCTCTAACGCTGCCAGCTGCTTGTGTTGCATGCGAAGTTCTCGCAGCGCTCCAACCTGGTGACAGCGTTTGTGAGTAGCTGCAAGTGTGCTCCATGTTAGAAGTTAATTGATACATTTTCAATACTCTGCAGAAGAGCGAGTGTTCAATGTGGTGTGCATACGCTTCCATTCCAGATGTCAGATTAGCACATTTGATTGGAATATAGAGGCTGCCTACCTGTCCGTTGTAAGGAGTGATAACGCCAATGTTCAACGCGGAGACACCACATGACACCAAAGCCAGGGCATGCTTGATGACCAACGCCGCTTCACCAGCATTGAAATAGCTGTCACCATCCTCTTCCCTGCCCTCCTCCATCTCGCAACTGTAAACAGATCACTCACTCACAGCGCACCAACTGAAGACGCTTGTATGTGACAGCAACCAGAAATAGATACAGTATTACAATGGCACGTTTATGTACTGCTGCCACAAACAGATGCTTATACCCAGCTGTGTCGATCAGCAACAAAGGATGCTCAGTAACATCTGCCTTTTTGACACCCTCCACATCACAAAGGCGATGGGATGCCACTTTAGCGTGAGCTGTCACCAATCCATCGTACAGCGCTGCGGATGACCAGCGCATGATGTCGGAATGCATGCGGTACTGCAATACAAGCACAGCATATTAACTGACGTGGTGTGACTGCAATACATGTAATTGCACAAGACAGAATGCGTGGGGACCTCTAATGCCAGAAATCCTGCCATGTCACTAAGGGCACACGCTTACTTGGACAGTGAGCATGGCTGATGCGCCACTGTGTTTGGCCATGATGCGCTCGAAAAGGGTCCGCCCAAGACCCTTGCGTTCAGCTTCGGTGCTCTGAACTGTTGGGGGAAGCTGCAGGTGGTCCCCAGCGAGCACACAGCGCCGGCCCTTCAATTGAGGCAGCATCACATATAAGATCATGGTGGCACACGCTGCAGCATTGCCCTGAGCGTACTGTGTTTTTGCATGAAGTGTGCAGTTGAGTGCACTGCTTACCTTGAGAAGGGCCGACCAGCATGCGCACTCCAAGGCTTGTGCAGCCTCGTCAATGACGACCAGGTCAAACTGAAGGCCTTGCAGATGGCGACTGCACCAAGCCATGGTCAAGATGCAAAGTTGACGCAACAAATGTTGTTGTTAACAACTAGTCTACCATACCTGCATGCTCCTGTCAAGGTTGTCAGCACGACATCAGCCGCCTTCATGACATCCACAACAGCCTGTGCTTGCCGCTGTCGTTCCTGTTGACACGATTGCCACATGATGGATAGTTATTAACATGACACATCACATTTAGGCAGGCATTCTTGAACGAAATCAGCATGCCTCTTTCGCAAGCCGCTTCAACTCGCGACGCAGCTCTCCCTTCTCGCGGCGATCGCGAGACTTCAGCAGCTGTCCATTCAGTTTCTGCGGTTGACGCACAAGCGTCAATTGATTGCAAAGACAGCTTGTGAAGCTAAGCTCTGTGCATGCATGTACAGTTCGAATGCAACCGACACGGAGCACAGCAGAGCCCCACGCGATCTCAACGAACTGGTCAATGTTGCACCGTGTTACGGGTCCAGAGGGATTGTCTTGCAGACACCCAACTCGACCGAAAAGAGAGCAGTGCGTTGCAATAAGCTAACCTACAGAAAACAGACAGGCACACAGCCACTTGCAGATGCAGCAGCTGGTCCTAATACCTTAATATCTGTTCGTATATCCCGTGCAAGGGCGCTGTTGTCCGCTCGCAACACCTGTGATAGTGAGCACTGACAATGATAACGCGACACAAGCGAGGAAAGTGCAGCCCACAGCAACTCCCATCGTTCCATCCCCTGTGACGCGCACCTGTGCATCCAAACAGCTATCCAGAACTGAGGGCAACAACCGCGCCGGATGACCAACACGCACCAACGCGCACCTGCTTGTGGCAAACACAGAAAAGACATATATGCACATATGCAACCAGCATGTAGCATGTACAAGTGCAGTGGACCAACTTACTTGTGCCTTGCCAAGCGCTCAACCAGATTGTCAACTGCAACGTTGGACGCAGCGCAAGCCAAGATTTTGTTGCCTCGCTTGACAGCCTGGAGGATGACCTGTGTGATTGTACCGCGTTGATTCGCAATAACCGGTAACAGGTAAGATGAAGGTAGGGCCCGCATCAATCCACTAAGCGCTCACAACCAAAAACACACCTCTACAACAGCAGTCGTCTTTCCTGTGCCAGGAGGGCCATGTATCAGTGCCGCCTCCTTTGCTGCTAAGGCGCACCTGACTGCAGAAATCTGGAAGTCACAAACAACATCAGACTGCTTGCAGACATCCTGATTGAGGCTGCATTCATGGTGTGCAGAATAAACAGCTTGTGACAATGGCTTGCACATGGGATGCAGGCTATAGCAATGTGCCTGAGTTAGCACTCATCCTCCTGTGCAACATTGCACCAACACAAGCGCCATCACCTGTGACTGATCCAAGTCTCTGTTGATTGGTGCAAAGGTTGCGGATTGTGGATGAGAGGTAGGTGAACGAGAGCCAAATAGCACATCGATAAGATCCGCAGCTGGGCCTTTGTCCTGCGGTAACAAGTCTCAGAAGCTGGACACAGGCAATAGGAGATTAAACCGTTTGCATGCAACTGTTCATAAAGCAGGCAACATGCCTTACTTGGCTGCGCTTGAGATCAGCGAGGGTGTCCTTGAGGATCCGATAAGTGACCTGCAACATATTGTGTTAATTGCAGACCTCTTGCAAGAGTTTATTGCTTGTCCGGAGAGCATCTTCTTGATTCAGTGAATGCACTCTAGCTCACGTCATTGGCAAGCTTCTCCAACTTCAAAGGTGCATCAAGACCCTCTTCTGGAACATCCTCCACCGCGATTGTTATCGCACTGTCCTACAAATACTATGTCAGCCACATGTTGTGATGCAGTCAACATAGCTCACTAATTATCGAATGTCAGGCGTAACAACCATGCTCATGTTGCTTAGAGACATGAAACAACGGCACAAACCTTCAAGCGATATACAACGCCTTGCCCAAGAGGAGGGCTGGAGGCCTCTGCTTTATTCGCTCTCAAGGCAACAACATCATGGACCGTGAACTGCACACGCAGCAACGCAATGTCAAGCACATAATAGCTGAACAGCATGCATGTGAAGTGAGGGAGAAGGTGTTCCGGATATGTCACCTTGTGTGGTGGAAGAAGCTCTCCTCGGTTTGGTTCGAGGACGAGCACTGTCTTGCCAAACAGGCCTGACTGGTCACAGACCCTGGCTTTGAGTCAGGACAAGATAAGAAAGAACATGACAAAAGCTACTGCAGCAGCGACATACCTGCACGTCTGTGCACTTCAAGTTGAGCAGTGTGCGTCCTCGCTTCAGAGTGCTCTGCACACTTGCGTTTGCAATTGCACTAGCCGCAGCGTCCATTTCAGCACTCTGCCCACGCAGCGATTAGTCACTTAATCTTACGCTGATGCATGAGGTAACACAATCACAACCTTCTCTAGGTCGATCAGCGGGAGGGTCTGTGCAACAAAGTCATCAAGACTCAGTGCCGTGTGGTGCTGAGGCTTCGCATAATGTTGCTTGGTTGAAGCAGCAGGCGCCTGCGGCTTTGAAGCATTCAGCGCGTTCAACAGCTTTGCGCGAACATCCTGCTGCAGGAACTTGCACATGGCAGCTGCCAGGTCCTCGTTGGCGAAGAACTCGCCTGCTCTACATATGTGTGACCATCAGCAAACCATTGAGGCTGAAGAGATTGCAAGCTACTGCACTTGACTTCAACCTACCCCACCTGAGCTGTCGATTTCCCAGTGCGTGCCATCTGTGACATTATCGCGCCACAATGTTATTTGACGGGAGCCCTCGTCGCCCTGACTCTGGTGCCGCAGGCCATGCGCTTCTGCCAACTCTGCATAAACAAGAAGCGTGTCAGCAAAGATCGCCAGCATATACTGTTAACCTTGCAAGACAACACTCAATCAGATGCAACAAGACGGCGTTGGTTTCAGTAAGGCATGTGACCATACACCCACCATGCAGGAGGGCTCGTTGACGTGCCGACAGCGTCGGTGGCAAGGTGATTCGTGCAATGGGTGAATCGTCTGACGGCGAAGCTGCGCTGTCCTGCAAACCGGTAGACATGCAATCGGCGTCAAAGCAACAATTAGCCAACATGGAGCATTGCAGATGTAACCACGGAGAAGGACGCGGCGGCTCAGTGCATGCAAGCAGTGCAACCAGGCAAGGAGCTTGATTCCTGACAATGCCTTCAGATGAGTGAGACTGTACCGTAGTGCTTATTGTTCTCGCTTGCGTGTGAGCATTAGCTGCTGCGCTGGAAGCCTGGCCTCCGTGCTTGCGGGCAGCCGCCGAGCGCTTGGCCGCCGCTTTGCGCTGCGCTGCTTCCGAAACCATGGCGGCGACCGTCCACGCACCTAGCCGCAATCAGACCCCAAGGCCAAGCCGCACTGGGCCGCAACGGGCGAGCCCAGGCCAGCCCAGGCCAGCCCAGCCCAGGCCAAGCAAGGCAAGGCAAGGCGAGGCCAGCCGCCGCCACAAAGCCACTGCACACACTGCAGTGCACGTTAGGGCTTCAAAACCAGCGCTAATATCTGTGCGACAATATGTTTTTCATAGGCAGGCTGATATCTGCTTTGGCAATGCACACTGCAGTCACAGAGAAGATGCTTTGATCCAGCAGCTGAGTGCACTGTGCACCACACTGCGGCGGCGGCCGTGGAGGCGGTGTCGGCGTCGTTCAGGTGTGGCTGTAGCTGTGGTCTTCATGTGCAATGTACTTGCATGGTGTGCCTGTTGAGAGCAACGGGCAGGTTGGGTGTGCTTTGATCGCCCTTTTTCATGGGCATGCGCAATGCTGCTTGTCACCGCTCGCAGTGAGCGTTTGGTTCGCTTGCCAGCTGGCGTTTGACGTTGTTTGTATTCATTTTGAGGATGCATGAGCAGGTAGCGAGCACCTAGTGAAGATAAGGGGCTTGACGCCATGTCCACCCAGCCGCTGATAAACCCACCACCTGTAAGTAGCGCTTAAGCACACCATGCTGCTGGTAGTTCGCTTCTGCCTTCATGTTTCAGGCCAATGTGAATCAAACCAACCTACCTCACCTACGGTACTTGTGCAGGAAGTTGAGGGTGGAGTTAATGGCCAAGACATTGAGTTGAGATCTCGCGAAAGCTATGCTGAAAGGCTGTCCCAAGTGCTATGGGGCTTCCTGCCACTCGGGTGAGTGGGTTGATAGTTGTGCATGCTTGCTTGACGTAAGCACAGTGTCTTACTTGATTGTTTGCTTTGCACAGCGTGCTTGCGTTCGGAGGCCCGCAGGCGCACATTGCGCTGCTGCACGAGCGCTTTGTTGACAGAAAACGATGGCTGACCGAAAGGCAGTTTCTGGAGTTGCTCGGCTTGGGACAGGTAACTAGCATTACCAAAACGTTTGCAAGTATATCGGATACTAGCACGTCACGATTGCATGCAACTGTCTTGTCCGACAATCAGATGTCTGTATCATGGTCATAGCAGCTTGCCGAGTTGTTGCTTGGTAAACTGCAGCCGTAGGCAAGTACTTGGTGACAGCCAGGTTGGCCTGCTCTCACTTTATACACGCTGTGCAGGCGACACCAGGACCGACCTCTACGCAAATGGTGGTGGCGATTGGGACGATGCATGCGGGCGTGCTGGGAGGAATGCTCGCATTCTTTCTCTTCCAACTGCCTGGCTTTGTCATCCTGATGTTCGCTGTAAGTGATGCAGTGTGCCCTGCGCCCGTTGTCTATATTCTTCATGCAGGAGGTGATTGCCTCAGCGCTGATGAGTACACATGCTTGTTGCAGGGTTTGGCAGTCCGCCACCTCCAAACAGAGCATGGCATCATGCCAGCATGGTATGAAGAGGTCAGGGTTTTAGCAGCTTGTATGGTCTTCTGTCATGGGCCCAGCTACGTTCCCTCAAGCACACCTGTCGCTAATGTGTGCGTCCTTTTGTGCAGGCCACAGTTGGAGTTGGACCCGCGGCTGTGTCATTAGTCTTTATCGCTGCATACAAGCTTGGCGCAAAGGTGAGAACAGTGTGCTGCTGGTCTTGTGGTTGAATATTATGCATGCCATGGGTAGATGCGTTTCAATTTGTTTAGGAAGTGAATGCGTGCAGATTTGTGGCAACGACCGTTTGTTGCTGTTTATCGGCTTGGTGTCGTCGCTCATAGCAACGTTGATTCCACCGCAAGCAGCCTCGTGGGTTTACCCCTCCATGATGGCTGCAGCAGGGTTGACAACATACATCTACTACCGCGCCCGCCCTGAGGCGATGCCTGATAGTGCCGCAGAGTCAACGGACAAGCACTCCAGGTCAACGGGCATCTCAACTGCGGCTGGTGCAGGTAAGCACATGTATAACAAGGTGTTGCATCGTTGCATGCCATGCAGTGTGTATGCATCCAGGCACATTGCGTGGCTAGTCATGACTTGCATGCGCATTCACCCTCCTTTGCTGTTGCTTACAACGCTGTGCCTTGCGTCCAGCCTTAATCACTCTTTTCTTCGCCATCTTGGCGGCACTCATCTACGGCCGTGCCAAGGGCTTAGGTGGCCCCTATCTTGCTCTGTTTGAGGCATTCTATCGCATTGGAGGCATTATCTTTGGCGGAGGCCAAGTCATCCTGCCCATGCTGCAAACTGAGGTAAATCCGTCCACCTTAAGTCAACAGTGCCGTTACATTGCGTATGGTTGTACGTTGCAAGCTGTCACCTTCTACGCTGCATATACTCCTCCGCGCCGACCATGCATGTACATCGTGTTGCGTGTCAAGCTTATTGGTGTCAAGGATGTCATGGTTGCAAGCTGGACAATGCACAGGCACAAGGCCACAGCAGCATGTGCCTGTGACAGGTTGTTGACAAGGGCTGGGTGACACAAGACGCGTACCTGAGCGGTCTTGGCCTGGTTCAGGTGAGTCATACTGAGGGCTAGACATTCGCTCTCGTGCAACCAAAGAAGTTACTATAACTTACATGTCAGATGCTTCATGAGCAGCCATACTGTATTGACAAGCCATGGTGGCGCTGTCGTAGGCTCTTCCTGGTCCTCTGTTCAACATCTCTGCATACCTTGGCGCCATCTACAAGGGTGTCACAGGCGGCTTTCTGGCATATGTAGCCATATTCCTGCCGGGCGTGCTGCTCATCCTGGCGCTGCTACCTTTCTGGGAGCGCTTCCGCTCAGCTACAGTAAGCATTGTTGAATGGAACATGCAGTCTTCGTGACAGCTGCTGCAATAAATGTTCAATTGAAGATCCATTCCACAATTGGCATTTGCGCGTGCATGTGATGCCATTAGCAACACGTGTTAAGCCTCGTACTGTAGTGACAGCTGCATAGTTGTTAATCACAGTCATGCAGGTTTGACTGAGTGCGAACGCCGCACCTGTGTTGGACCATGACTCACTCAGCTTGTATGTGACATGGCGCGTATGCAGGTTGTGCGCACTGGGTTTGCCGGCATCAACGCTGCGGCAATTGGCCTGGTAGTTGCCGCCGTGCTCATCTTATGGCAGGTAAGAACAACAACTACATATGACAACATGTCTTGTTATTGGACAGCAGCCCGGTACTGTTACCATTGTCATTTCCTCGTGCAGTGTTGCAGCAATATACCCCACTTGCCGTCAACACAGCTTCATTGATGAGTATCGTTACATTGTTTGCTTGATGCCATTGCTCGCAGTTTGCTGTGCACAACCTTGCGAATGCTTCGGTGGCGCTTCTGACTGGTGCGCTGGTGCTTTTCTTCAATGTTCCGGCGCCTGTGGGCATCATTGTTGGCGGCTTGTTTGGCTGGGGACTGTATCGGGAAGACGTGGGTGGGCGGTATTGCTACTTGGCACACTATGCGGCTAAGCATGCGGCTGAGTGCCTCATTAAGGTCTAAGTCACATACACATGTAGTTCGTTGCTAGAAATTCAAGGCTTAGGAGTCTATTTATTTATTATTGTGTTTGATTATCATTGGAGCAAGCGCAGAAACAAGCATGGGCAGTTGTAGTTGTTGCTGCTGATTGCCATGTAAAGCGCATGGAGGTCTCGGATAGCACGGTTTGTAAGGGGGTTGGCTCTGGCATTGTCTCCTTATCATCTTCCAGGGCCAACCCATCTGCGGTTGTATGCACAACCATTACTCCAGCTATTTGGACTACCCAGTACAGCAGAGTCTGGTGGGTGCGCTACTTCAACACAATCTAGTAGGGTAGGATCGCCCGCCACAGCATCATGACACAAACATTCTGCTTCTCGTATTTTGTACAATGTGTTGGTGTCTAGCACGAGGTAATATACTGACACTGACCAACCACAACTGCCATTGATGTGGCGGTGTAACTAAAGACATGCAACCAGTCCCCTTCTCAACGCCATCTGGTGCAGTATTATGGCACGGGTTTGTAGCCTAGACTGGCACGACAGTCTTACCGACAACCCTTTGAGGAACACATGCACAAGGCTTGAGCGCAGGCACCATGATGCTGCAGGACTGTCAAACCCAACGAACAAGCACCTCTCGTTTGTACTCTAGAACACAACTGCATTCGGTACTACGCCAGTGCTCATCACCTGTCATCCAAAAGGTTGGCTTTCCTTGGGAAAGCCACTGGAAAGCAGCTGAACGACGCCAAGCTATTTGATGGTGTCAGGTAACAATCACAATGATGCGTCCCCCCAGCGCACACAAGGCGAAGTGCACAGCGTCGGCACAGCCAAAGGGAGTGCGTCTGTCGCATGCAGATGCGAAACCCTAACAGATTGACGCAGTCGCGACAGGGCGACCGACGGAGTGGTGGGTGGAGGCGGTGATGCGGGCGGCGGAGGAGGGGGAGTCCGTGGAGTCTGCTCAGACTGCTGACGGCGCAAGGATTGGGCCACTAACTAATGGCCGTGGTGCAGGTAACTACCATGTCAAGCTGTGCATGCATGTCTACCGGGGAGGGCTAGTAGATATAGGGTAGTGCAGTAGATGTTAGCCCGGTGGTCATTACTTGGTGAGGTATGTAGTAATATGCATGCTATGTTGCACTGGTGTGCATATAGCACGGTGTGGTGTGTACACAACAGCACGTCCTATATCCTGTACACAGCACGGCTTACACGCATGCATTGGATGTGTACAGCAAGTGCGCAAGGGAGATGTGATGCCAAGCATGGTATTAAAATAAATGACAGTGTATAGGCTTATGTAGCCCAGATGTGAAGCGATAGCAGACATATGGCAGTATAACTAGCTTGATGAAGTGATCCTCGACTTTTGAGTGTGCATGCCTCACCCGCCAACATCACATGTGCCCCAATGAGCTGTTTGCAGCTACTTGAAACACAGATCTTTCAGCATAGCTAGTTACTCGCAGAGTAACATGTCCTCAGTATACTTATGCACCGCAAGTACTATGAAGGCGCCTGCGTACCCATCCACGGCGGCGGCTGGTGCGGCTGGTACAGTTCTCGTACATCAACCAGAGGTATGGCTTTCTTGGCTTTATCTCGCGTCATGCGTGCCTGCATGAGCCTTGATAACTGGTCCCGCATCTGCGCCTCCTACAGAAAACCATGAACACATCTGATTGACAGTGCATCCAAGCATGTGTCATCTGTCACCTGTCTGTCCCAACAAGTTCATTGACATACTGTTGCCAGCTTACCGTGCTATAATCCTGGGCCCTGACTGCGGTATCATGCTTAATTTGCACCTTGGCTATGTCTTCCTGCAAATTGTAAGCAGCGAGCATTAGCAAACCCAAACACGGTGGCACAGATAACTCCAAGTCCCATGGCGACCTTCCTTACATTAAGTTCAAAACTCTGTCTTTCATGGCGCTTCACAAGGGACTTCTGCATAGTCACCTGACGAGTGTGTGCAATTGTGTCACACGAGATAGCAGCACACAGTGCTGGACACGTAGGAGGCCTTTTGTGAATGCTTACCAGATCAAGTGGGCGATGCGCTCCATCTGCAATCCGAGACTGCAGTTGGTTAACGTGCTCTGCCGTCAATGGCTCGTCGGATATCATGCCCATCCCCAACAACAGCTGTTGTTACACATGGCCACAAAGTAAGCACAGCATAACCGTACGTCACCTCTACAGCTACACATGCAACAGTGGCAGAATGCGCAGCTGCACGCAGAGTATTTTGATACAGATACATGCGGGTGACTTATGCAGCCAATCAGGAACAAATTGTCCACAGATCACAACTTGAGCGTTGTAAGCGATGGGATTTTCAACTACACAAATGCATTGCTAGTACTTCAGCCAGCTTACCCTCTGTCCATCCGCACAGATCAGCTCCCTTCCCAGGCGTGCGTTACCAACAGCTTGTACCTGCAATGGCAACAACACAGGTAAGAGTCAAACAAGTCGTTCTCATGCCTCTGAAGCTGCGTACCTGTGCGAGTTGGTTGTGGTCTTTGGACAAGACTATCGCACCAATCACAATATCATCAAACAGAGTATCTCTGCACACCAGCGCATGGAGGCAGAATGAGTGTAAGATGCATAGCAGTTGCCGCTGTCCTTGAAGCAAGCTGTTACATAAAAAAAATCAAGGCCCACCTCTTTGGAATGGCCTTGTCCCAGCGGCTGAGATCCGCCTTCAGCAAGCGAGCCGTTGTCAAATTCCAGATGTGGCATGCCGCAATGGTGTGCATTGGATGCATCAGCTGCAATTGGACTCGCTTTGAAGCCTCTCTGTGCAGCCATGGCAAGGTGATTGACAAGGCCACTTGTTGTGGTCAATATCATGTGTCCACACTAGCAGTATGTATGTTACCTTTGCTCAGTAGACAGGACCTCAACAGCTTTGCCCAGCGTGGTGACCAAGCCAGACAGTTGCAAAGAGAACTGCCGAATCAATTCTTCTGAGGCGTGGGAAGCAGAAGCGTTATTGGCTTGCTGGGTTTGTGCAGCTGGAGTACTAGAGCTGGGAATTGGCAGCTGCACAGCAACTAGGGTCAGAGCACACAGAAAACCAGCAGCTTCCCGACTGTTGTGCAAGTGCGCTAGTGTTGGACCTCACTTGCACACTGGTGGGCGCTCCAGGCTGCACGTCAAGTGCAGTGGCGCGCGGTGCAGCTGTCAGTGCCGTTAATGTGGTTTGCTTATTGTCCTGCAGCAATCAACACTTAGAGACGGTTGAACATACATGACCCGTGCATCAAGACAGCTAAATAGACGGCACCCATACTTTGGCAAAAGGAGCTGATGGCAGCTGTTGGGTTGGGCTAGGGCGCGGGCCACTTCCCGCCATTGCATTTTGCGCAAAGCCTGGAGGTGAACCCTGCGTGGGTCATGCGATCAGTTGAGCTGCATTGTCGTTTGCGCCTTATGAATAATTCGGATCTTAAACAGTACTGACACGTACAGGTTTGGCTGGCACTTCTTGCTGCCTTCTCACGCCCTGCTCTTCAACCACGATAGGCGCAGTGCTGGGAGCCGCGTGCTTGTCCGCTTGCTGAGGGACAGGCTTGATTTAGGCTCAAGCCAAGCTTTCTGGGGAAACGATATGCAACAATGATGACTGGTAACAGCTGGACGGGTTAATCGTACATACTTTGGAGGGGTTTGGATGTTCATTCTCAATAGCAGGCGCAGCCTGAATGCCTGTCCCGCTTGTCCTCTTCGGCATACCCTTTCGGCGATTCCTGCTATCCCCGTCTGACATCAGCAATGCAATATGCATGTAATACCCGGAAACACCGTGCAGCATGCAAAGCAGGCATGCTCATGTGTATATCGTGCACAATTTGGCTCCAGATGGATCAACAATACATGGCTGATACCAAGTCGTGGTTGTTACAACGTGTGCACCTACCTGGCCCCTTGCGCTGTGTCCTCAGCATCCACATGGTTGTTGATGTCTCTACCTTGCGATGTCTGCTTGACGCTCCCGGTGAGGTTTTGCATGAATTGAACTGGAAAAGCTGCAAAAGTGCTTTTGCCTTGCGCGCTGGTCATGTTTGTGACATCCCCTGATAGACACCTGCAACAGGGTGGAGTCAGGGGTGTATGGATTAGAAGAGAGTGAACAGCTGCGGTATTGCACAATCTGCACAGTATGTTGTACTATACACAGACACGTACCTGTCAATCACAAGCGTGACCTGCTCTGCATTTGCAGGGAAATCTGCATCATCATCACTAGCCAAATCAACAGGTGCATCCAAGCTGCCCGCACCAGCCGCTGGTAGAGGTGGAGAGCCCAATGCATCAGGCCACTTCACTGGCGAGACAGCTGCATTGCACAAGAAACTCAGCACTTGAAATCATGCCTATCCCATGCTGATGTTCTGTGTACACACCTCGAGCAGAATCGGATCGGCTCTCCTTTTGCGCGGCTGGCGTTGGTCGCTTGGCTGGAGGCGCTTCAACTACTGGCCCACCAGTCATTGCTTTTATTCCATCAGATCTTTCGGATGGGCGTTTCAACGGAGGTGCTGTTTGCACGGGGACAGCTGGGACAGCTGGCGCAGCCTCCTCTACCCAACCATCTCCTCGCGGTGCAGTGAAGGAGCTCTTGTCCAGCTCTGCGCGGACTGCTTGCAGCAGTTCTTGTAACACAGGCGGCTTGGATTGCCATACATCGCCCTGCACATACTCCAATCCAGGGCGAATGTAGTTCGCCTTTGTGTACAGCAGATTGTCACCCGTCTCTGTGGCCGACATGCGTTGCATCAGTGTCACGCCATGTCAACGCAGCCAAAGCGCTGGGTGACAGCTATTTATACCTGGGAACCTGACAGTGATCTCTTCACCATCATGCTTGCAAATGAAGCCTTCCCACCATCCGTCCTGGTATGCACATTCGACCCAGTCCCCATACTTGTACTGGTCCAGTGGCTGTATCGTTGCACGCTCTGGATATGGTGGTCTTACACGGCCTGTGGATGCAAGCATGGCGACCTTAAGCCTTGGACGAAAGCCCACCTCATGCATGCTGCACTTGAGACACAACTGTTACGCTCATGTCAAGTACTCTCTCAAACTTGCATTGGACGCAACACAACTCTGCAGGAGAGGCAGAGGGGAAGGGGGAGGG
>RHPI01002048.1:69302-90704 GCA_009103225.1 Chlorokybus atmophyticus
CTCTCTGGGGGGGGGCCGAGGGGCAATGGACAGTCTGAACAGCTTACATAGTTGCATCTCTGTCGACAACCGTCACATGCATTCCAATCAGAGAACGTAACAATGAAACAAAAAGGGCGTTATCGGAATGACTAGCGTTTCTGGCTTTGTGCGTCAGACAACCGTGAGCGCCCAGAAAAGTTGCCATTGTCTGTGTGCATAAAAGCATGCACGAGCAGCTTCCCAAAAAGGCTCACCTTGATCAACAGAGATGTCTTCAATCAGTGACTGGCCATGGTCATCCGTTAACTGCGAGGAAAGTCATGACACTTAGCTGCAAACAAGGGTCACACCAACCATGCACACAGCATTCATTGCTACTTGAGCTCCATTGGCACTCAAAGCTGGTCACGCCAATATCAGCTGTGCAGTGCATGCATGCAACTCTCTCACACTCTCTCACAAACCTCAAGGTGTTGAATATTCCAGACAAGACGATTGTTCTTTTTCTTCTGCCCGCGCACCACCACAGGGTACCAGCTGCCCTGAAGGCCTTCGTCGTCGCCCCAAAGCTCCGCCTTCGCACCATCAGCCAGCTTCGGCGCACACGACAGCTTCATCCATAGTTTACTTGCTGAGCCTCGCTTGCCGGCTCCTTTGACCATACTGACAGGCAAATATGTCGCAACACAGTGCGTCCGCCTCTAGTAACCACTTACTCCCGTGAAGCCCTGAGGTAATAACGCACAGCCAGCATTGTCGTTCTCTAAAGTGTCCGGCGAACGCTTATTCTGCCTGCAACACAGTGCTCGATCAACACGGGGTTGAGTACAGTGCACCAACTAAACAAGGTAGAGGTAAAGGTAAAGTAGAAGTCGTTCGACAAGCTCATTGCTTGCACAACGCACGTCCAAGCACTGCCTAGCTTGCATTCGTTGTGCCTTGCGCAGCCAATGCAAGCTGGGAAATAATGAAAACAAAGCTGCTCTCAGAAATGCTACGACAGAGCACAATGCAGAGAGCAGTGGTGACGACGACAGACATCTACTCTAGTAAAGGCGTCTGTTTGCCGCAGCTGCCGCATTGCTGCTCTGACCGCTGTACCGCAGACCTCAAGCAACCTCAACGACCTTCACATGCTTGCAAGAGCTTGTACTAGCAACGGCTACAAGGAGTGCAAGTAGCGGCGCATAATAAGCAGTCCGCAAGCAGGCAACAATAAAATTCTCGCACCAAGAACAGCCCCAGCAGCGCCCCTGCAGGCTTCTATGAGGAGCGGGCACAGCTAAGAAAGAGAAAAATTCAGAAAGGCGGGAAACGCCTTGCCGCTGCAGCTGACGGCTTGCTGCGTCCTCCACCCCCGCCTCCGCCGTCACCGCCACCCTCACCCTCACCCCTGCCCCTGCCCCCGCCGTCACCTTCACCTTCACCTTCACCGCCACCGCCTACTTTTCCCGCCCGCGCAGCTCTACCCCAACGCAATGGAAAGCAGCAGCTGAGCTCACAGCAGCTGCTTTCCATTGCTCAGCCTGAGCCAAGCCACTGCTGCTGACAACGCTTCGTCTCACGTCAGTCATTGCATTTCAGCTGACAGATTCAGCTGAAAGGGTGAGAGAGAGAGAGAGGGAGAGCCTGTCTGTGCTGCTGCGGAGGAGGCGGCGAGGTCGTCGTCGTCGTCGTGAACGTCGTTGCTGCTGGCCTTGTTGTCGTGGAGAGTGGTGAAGAAGTGTGGTCAGTCGGGGCAGGCTCAGTTGCAGCGATGTACAGCAGGGCGGGCAGCTTTGGGGGGGCTGAGGTGAGGGGGCTGTAGGTGGTTAGGTGGCCCGCTGCTATGCCAGGCCAGACCAGGCCAGGCTAGGCATGCAGCGTGGTTTGCGTGATACGAACGCGAATGAAACGTTGTAGTGCATGCAACTTTGCTGTTGGTCAGTGCGTTACTGCCCGGAATGCTAGCTGCTGTGCCATGTCTGGAAGTCTCAGGTCTGTCTGGTTGCTTTGCGATTGCAAACACTGGCTGCTTTCGTCGTTTGACTTCAAACCAACATGCTCCTATGGGATGAGTGCCTAAGTGACGTGCATGGGGGTCAAAGACTGCATGAGTGAAGCGTGTGCACTTTCATGCACGGCAATTGGTACACATTCCGACAGAGTATGCATAACACATTCTTTCGTCTTGTAGACTCCACATCAGCGTGTGGCCGAGGCAGTCAACGCGTGCCCGCTGTTCGACCACCATTGCCATCCCATTCTCAACAACGGGTCCACGCACGCCGTGCCGTTCATATCGTGCTTCTCCGAAGCAAGCGGAGAGGCCCTCTCTGATGTACCTCATGTGTTGGCCTTCAAGGTATGTATGTCACATGTGATTTGCTGAACAAATTGTGCCAATGTGCGATTGCGCGTGCGTGCTTGAGTGCGCGGGCTCGCGCGCACAGGCATGCATGTGTCTGTGTCTGTGTCTGCATGCATTATGTCTAACATGTCGATGACAATCACACTGCATTGTTGGGCTTGCGTGCTCCATGCAATTGTTGACTGTTTGCGTTGTGGGTGTCTTGCAGCGGAGTCTATGGGAGCTTGCTGCATTGCTGGGATGCGGGCCATCCCTTGACAACATTGAGCGGCAGCGTGCAACTATGGGTCCTGAGGAGGTGGCGCGGCTGTGCTTCAAGAAGAGCAACATAGAGGCCGTGCTGCTGGATGATGGCATACGCATTGCCCAGGTAGATTTGCTTGTGTATGTCAATAGCATTGGTGATGGCAATGCATATTGAACACGCGTAAACTGTGTTTGCTAAGTGTCTGGGTGTCTATCAGGGACACAACCTGGACATGGATTGGCATCGCAACCACATCAAAGTTGTGCGTCGAGTGCTGCGTATAGAGACGGTAGCCGAAGACATATTACAGGTATGGCATTTATGACCAGCATGTCAGCTTGTTCTCAAACAGCATCTCACAGTGTCGACTTTCATGCTCTTGCACACATTGCCACAAACATCTTAACAGCATCTGATGTGCTCTTGCAGACGCTTCTCGCTGCTCAGTCGACCGTCACAATTGACGAGTTTGACGCGCACTTTCTCTCCCAGATTGACCCGTATCCTCTGCGTGTGTTCGCCATGCTTCGCGTCATGTCATTGGTTGATTCAATGTCATGTTTTGTGTTGATGCTTTTGCATGCCTTGACTTATACACAGCCTCCCAGAAGACGTTGCCGCGTTCAAGAGCGTTGCCGCTTACCGCAGTGGCCTGGCTATTGATCCGTTCCCGGACAACGAGGAAGTAGGTCGCGCGCTGCAGTCAACAATCAAAGGCACGTGCGGCTGCATGCACAACGTGTTGCGTACATGCGTGCGTGCGACCAGTGTCCATTTGACATTCATCTTATTGTTCCGCACAACACAAAGCTCAAGTAGTTGCAAAGCAGTCTTCTGTTAAAAAGAGTTGGGATTGTCATCAGCATGCATGGATTGAGTGTAGATGAGTTTATAGCTGTAGTTGATGCTGTTTGATGTCCTGCTTTCTTGCTACTTCTTTTAATTTTGCAAGAATGACATGCTGAACGCTTATAATGTTGTTACAGCTGCTGGCGCCAATGACGGCAATGTCCACATTCAGGACAAAGCTCTAGTCGACCACATTTTCCTCCTGGCGCTCATGGTGTCTGTAAAGCATGGCATCCCCATGCAGCTGCACACTGGGTGAGTGGGCTTGCCGTTGCCTGTTTCTTCAATAAAGCAAGAAGCTTCACAGCCAAATGCTTGTGACTACGCACACACTGGCATGTGTGCCTTTGTCTGTGTGTGTGTGTGCGCACTTGCGCATGCGCATGTGCATGTGTAATCGCATGCGTGCTTGCGTGTTCGTGTGTGCGTGGTATGTTGGTGACGGTTGTTGACAAATATTGACAGGTTTGGCGATAAGGATCTGGATTTGCTGCTAGCAAACCCGCTGCATCTGCGCCCCGTGCTGGAAGACCCGCGCTTTCTGCAGGCTTGTTTGGTACTGCTCCACGCTGGCTACCCGTACGTTCGCGAATCCGGCTACCTTTGCTCAGTTTACAAGCAGGTGCCAATGTAACCTCCAACTGTTGCGCGTGCACCAACACGAGGCAGTGGTGTCAAGCAGCGTCTTCATTACAGGTCATCGTGGACGCGGGACTTGCCATACCTCTGCTGAGCGTAGCAGGCATGCGGCGTGTGCTGCAAGAACTGTTAGAGCTGGCACCTACCAACAAGGTTTGTGAGAATGCCCAAGGTGGTTGCAGTTAGTTTACAGGACGAATGCACTTGTGTTTCAAATGATTATGCTGTGTCCTCAGTTGTTGCTGAGCACGGATGGTCACTTCTTCCCTGAAAGCTTCTACATGGGTGCCATCTGGGCGCGAGCTGCTTTGTTGCGTGTGCTGTACGAAGCGTGTGATGATGGCGATCTCACTGGTACGCTTTAGCCCTAGTCGAAGGAAACCCACCAGTTGCTGAGGTTGTGCATGGCTGTTGTCAACTTGTCTGTCTTTAGAGGAACAAGCTGCTGAAGTGGGCGTGGCGATGTTATGTGGCAATGCCAGGCGCATCTATGGAAGACCAGGCCAGCTATCACCGGCAGGTATGCACGCAGGCACTGGTAACATGGGTTTTCTTGTTTATCACTCTAGTTGCCACGTGAGTCATGACATGCGTGTTTGTGACAGGCGAGGTCAAAGATGATGACTTGGTCGCGATTTGCTACGGGTCGAGTCCCCCCGCAGGTGCAGGTTGCTTACGTTTTGGTGCAAAGCAACTTTGCCATAACATTCAACGTCTTGTGAATTCTACTGCAACCAAACTGCATGGGGCAGTTCATAGCTGTTGTGCACCAACAGCATGCGACATGCCTGCACATGGCGTTGGTTTGAGCTTGTGTGTTGAGGTTGTTGCATGCAACAGTGAAGTAACCCCCATTTGTACAGAGAGGGAATCGCCACGGCCTCGCGACTTGCGCTTGTTGACAAGGATCAGCTCTGCATCTCACAAGCTGCCTCGACAGCGCTCGGGCAACATAACTCCCCGGTAAGCAAATGTCAACGGCATCCACTTGTTGCTGTGCACATGTTGGACACCTGCTTCTCCTTCTGTACCCATCAACCATTTTGTGCTATTGTTGTATGTGCACTCTGCAGGGGCTCTGCTCCGGCGCCAACTTCTTCCAATGTGCGCACGGTCGCTAACGGATGACCACATCAACAAAGCGCAGCTGGCACCATGCAAGAGTCAGTTGTAATTTGTTGTACCCCCTGCCATGTAGCAGCCCTTGAGCTTTGGTCGTAAGCAGCAACAATGGGTTGACATGTACATACATGTAGTTTGTGTACAATATCTGTAGCTCGTGTACTGCAGCTGTGAGCTACAGCTGGCAGGAGTGCAGGTAGTTGACGCCCCAGGAATTAGCATGTAGTTGTTGTACATTTGCTCAGGCATGACACTGCTGTTGTATTATATAACTGGCGCATCATACGAACTTCCCTGGATATACTGTATAGCAGCGCACAATCATATTACATTTGACACAGATGTCACTGCATGATTTTTTTGTCAATGCATGCTGATAGGGTGTCGGCGCATGTGACACAAGTCTGGCTGCAGCCCACGGTGCTGCACATCAGAGGTCACTTCCATGTACACACATCTCGTGCTTGGGACAGGTAATGGACTATGCTAAGACATGCATGGTACAGCCATACATTTCTGCTGGCTGTCGTCGTCATTGTCGTTGGCACTTAGCTAGTTGCATTAGGCCCCTAGCTAAGCCCTCTGGTGAATCAAGCTCTGGGTGTGTGGTTATGCGTGTGGGTGCCATGTGTGAGACTGCCATGTGTGTGCCAAGGAATCGAAGGTGCTATTGCAAGCATGCAGTTTGCAGTCCTTGCTACATTTTGGGCATGCTCATGCACAAGTCATGGTAGTTGTGCTGACGCAACAACTATGCTCACACACGCACCTTAGTTTCACATACCCAACCATCGGGTCACGCACCTATGCTATCACACTACCACAACTCCACCTGTTCGACATGCATGCATGCATTTCAAGTCCGTCACCTGCACGCATGTGCAGCCAGTTAGTCTTCAACTTCTCGATGGCAGCAAGGAGCACGAGCAGCAGACGGACTTCCACTTCCACTCTCCCGTTCTCCTCACCCACACCCTCACTCCCGCCGCCGTCCCCATGCAGTCCCGCATCTTGCAACCCTCGTTGAGGGCCCCTCTGCCCTGGCCCTCTGCCTGCCCCTCTGCTCCGCCTCTCCCCCTCACGTCACCCTCGCTGCGCAGTGTGACTGTCAGCACTGCGGCGTGTACTGTCGCTGTGTCGTTGCTGGCAGTTAGGTGCTGCCGGTGGGGTTGGGTGGTGGGTTTGTGCTTGCATGCTTGGCATAGTGTACATTGCATGAATGAAGCAGTCTATTAGATGTATGCATGCAGTCTTGCCATGGTCCTTGCATATGCATGCGTGGTACACGGGGTTTGGGCCGTAGGAGCAGTAAGGGAGGTAGATTACTAGCTGTGGTGACTGGTTAGCCCGGTGGTTGTATAAGCAAATGTTGGTGTTTGAGACTGAGGTGTGCTGTGCATGTCGCCTGCGCTGTTGGGTTCTATGCACCTTGTGCATGCCGCTAGTTGTGCCTTGCATCTCTAAACGCATGCACCTTTGTATAGAGGTGAGCTCCTGGACATGGGCTTGCTCTATGCTGCCTGCCAGTGATGCTGCTGAGGGGCCCAGTGCATCATTGTTGCTTTTACCGTTTTTGCTTGCTTGCTTGCTACTGCCATTGCCTAACGCTGACTTGTCCACTGTTCACTTACTGCTAGTATGACTGAGTATGCGTGTGCCTGGCATTTTGCGTTTTTTCTTCCATCCTTGCAGTCGACGCATTGTTTTTGACTATGTACATGGCATAGGCTGACCATGCATCGCGGTGCAAAGTATCAAGGCATGTGCAGCGGGCGGCGGAGCTGACAAACCACCCCAAATATGGCAATCGTCGCAGGGCAGGTGGTTATATGTAGGGGCAACTGGTGATATGTAGGCACAGCAATCTCAGCGGCCACCGCAGGGATTGCTACTCTTCGCTGCCGGGCAGGGCCAGTGGCACCGGGCTCACCCACTACAGATGCGGCGCTAGCTAGCAAGATCATTAGTTGTCAGCTTTGCCGAGTCGCGTTAGTGTACTTGTGTTAGTTTGTGCGTGTGTAAAGAGCTTATGGCGCAGTGAAACACTGCAGAATTGCGATGTAGAAGACAGGTGGAAACTTTGGTTGCAAGCTACACACGCATGATGGATCGCCCCATACTCGCAGTAACAGCACATACATCTGTGCACGCTTAGTAACGTGTTTGCTGATGTTGGTTTGCAATTGTGGCTGTTTTGAACATTCTGTGGAAGGGCCAGACTAGACTAACAGATGTGACAGGACCTGCAAAAGCGACTTGCAAGGCTGTTCTGGTATTGATTTTGGGAATGTTCCAGCTGAAATCACAAACAAAGACTAGCGAGCAAATCAGGCAGCTAAGCTGACAAAAGCCTCGCCACCACGCCACCGCCTATCTAAAACCCATGTCTGCTGCCGCTGCGACTCTCCACTGTAAACTGCACAACTGCGAGACAAACCGCTCCCCAGCCCATTACCCAAGACCACTGGTCCCTGCACAATTCACTTCTTCTTGGCAGCAGACTTGGTCACCTTGCCAGAAACATCCTTCTTGTTCACGGCCTTGATGACACCGACAGCCACTGTTTGTCGCATATCGCGCACGGCAAAGCGACCCAGTGGCGGGTAATCAGCGAAGGTCTCCACGCACATGGGCTTGGTCGGAATCATCTTCACAAAACCAGCATCGCCTGTCTTCAGGAACTTGGGCTCCTTCTCGAGCTCCTTGCCAGAGCGACGATCAACCTTGGTCATGAGCTCAGCAAACTTAACGGCAATATGGCATGTGTGGCAATCCAGCACTGGCGCGTAACCGTTGCCAATCTGGCCAGGGTGGTTCATCACAATGACTTGGGCAGTAAAGTCGGCGCATTCCTTTGCGGGGTCGTTCTTGGAGTCAGATGCGACAAATCCACGCTTCAGCTCCTTCACAGACACGTTCTTGACGTTGAAGCCAACGTTGTCACCGGGGGCAGCCTCCAGCAGAGCCTCGTGATGCATCTCCACGGACTTGACCTCAGTGGACAGGCCAGATGGGGCAAAGGTAACGACCATGCCGGGCTTGATGACACCAGTCTCCACTCGGCCGACAGGTACCGTGCCAATACCACCGATCTTGTACACATCCTGAAGGGGAAGGCGCAGAGGCTTGTCTGATGGGCGCTTGGGCTCATCAATGGCATCCAGGGCATCCAGCAGGGTGGGGCCCTTGTACCACTCGAGGTTCTTGGAGCGGTCAATCATGTTGTCTCCCTCAAAGCCTGAGATGGGCACGAAGGGAATCTTGTCGGGGTTGTAGCCAACCTTCTTCAAGTAGTTAGACACCTCCTTCTTGATTTCCTCATAGCGAGCCTTGCTGTATTTGGGGGTAGTGGCGTCCATCTGCATGCACACAATACAAATGATTAGTACTAAACGATCAAGTAGCAATCATGGCCAGATTGATGCATGGACGACTGCATACCTTGTTGCAACCGACAATCATCTGCTTCACACCAAGGGTGAAAGCAAGCAGGGCATGCTCACGGGTCTGGCCATCCTTGGAGATACCAGCCTCGAAACCACCCTGGGTAGAGTCGATAATAAGGACGGCGCAATCAGCCTGCAGCAATGGGAGACAGGTCAGCCTTGAGTACGCGGCATGCATACGAGAAAAGCAACGATGAGCTGCATGCTGCAACAGGTGGCATGCTGTGCACGAGATACAGCAGGCAGACACATGTGCGTGAAAGCACACCTGGGATGTCCCCGTAATCATGTTCTTGATGAAATCGCGATGGCCGGGGGCATCAATGACCGTGCAGTAGTACTTGGTGGTCTCGAACTTCCACAGGGCAATATCAATGGTGATACCACGCTCGCGCTCGGCCTTCAACTTGTCCAGCACCCAGGCGTACTTGAAAGAGCGCTTGTTCATCTCAGCAGCCTCCTTCTCAAAGCGCTCAATCACACGCTTGTCAATACCACCCAGCTTGTAGATCAAGTGGCCAGTGGTGGTCGACTTGCCAGAGTCGACGTGGCCAATGACCACGATATTGATATGCACCTTCTCCTTACCCATGGTGACTGGCTTTCTGAACGAGGAAAAGATAAGTTAGCAGTGGGCCAAGCAAGAGGCCAACGTGGAGTAGGCGTGCACCACCACCTACGTGCAGCAAACTACAAGTTCAACCAACAGCATCGGGCAACTCAGACAGTTGAATGCCGTCCAGGGCAGATGACAACAGCGACATGCAACCACAGGCAGAGGGCAAACAGGCACTGGTGCATGGAACCCTACCGACAAGCGCACGGACGCCGACACCAGGCCACGCAACGACAAAGGCAGGGCCGCCTTTTGGACACACACACACACAGGGGGAACACAGGAGGCAACTCACCACTGACAAGCGCAGAGGCGCGGAAGAGTACACCGACACTACCGGCGGCGACGGCGGCGACTTGAACAACAAACTACAGAGAGACCAACGAGGGCAGCCGCCGGCCGTCCTGTAGCCGACAGATTAGATCTGGGCCGTCCGCGTAGCAGCTTTGACGATCGGACGGCATCTGCCCGGTCTGCATGATGACAGCGGACGGCTGATGCGGCAGCACGGGCCCTTATCGGACGGTTTGCCAACATCAAGTGATCACATGCCAAGCAAAAGTTTCTGTGCGGAAAGCGACGTTTAGTTAGCGCGGGCTTACAAGTCTGCCAGACTTTTGCATGTCCTGCTGGGTTGGACCAGATTTGCGGCTTGCGCCGCCACTCGGCAAGGGTTTCAACGCCGCCCGACTGCAAATCGCACGGCGAGCAGGCTGCTAGCCTGTGCGCTGCGCGCTCTGCGTATCCATGTACCTCCACAAGCGGGCATTTATATGACTTTTGCGTGCCATGATCGGTCACATTCTGCATGGTGTGTTTCGTAACCTTCACCGCCGCCAGCAGAGCAACGCAGAGGAGCGCGGCCTTCGTTGAGCCTTCTGGCGGCGGATATCTGGCATCCACACCCGATCGGCAGAACCGGTTCTGCAGAACTTGTCCTTATTACAGCTCATACACAAGGCCTGACTCAGGATACAATACGACGGATCCCAGGACCCTCCAGGTTGGTAAAGTAACGTCGACAACGCCTTGACATCGACGTTGTCGGCGCTTATGCACCGTTGATGGCAAGGTCTTGGTGCATTCGGGCCGTTGGATAGGATGGCGGCGATATCGGTGCTGCAGCCGCAAAGCGCGGGCCTGGGCTAGGGTTTGGTCTCTTTGGCGACACCGGCGGTGTAAGCGGCGGCGGCGTCGGGCCCGCCCGCAGCGATGGCGGCGTCGAGGCCCCTGGTGACGGTGCAAGCAGTGGATGGGGCGGCTGCCTCAGGGGAACAGGTGCCGCTTCCGGCCGTGATGGTTGCCCCCATCAGGCCGGATGTGGTTGCCTACGTGCACACCAGCGTTGCGAAGAATGCTCGCCAGCCTTACGCCGTTAGCCGCAAGGCTGGCCATCAGACGTCCGCCGAGTCATGGGGAACGGGAAGGGCTGTGTCACGTATCCCTCGTGTGCCTGGTGGTGGTACCCACCGCGCTGGGCAGGGTGCCTTCGGTAACATGTGCCGCGGTGGACGCATGTTTGCACCCACCCAGACCTGGCGCCGCTGGCATCGCAAGGTACAGCTGTTGGATCACAATTCACTGTCCGAAACATTTGTTCACAGCCAATTGGCTTAGTTCAAACGATCGCACATTCACTACTGTAAGACGCATGCCTTCATGTGTTGGATCACAATGTACTGTCCGAAACATTTGCTCACAGCCAATTGGCTTAGTTCAAACGATCGCACATTCACTACTGTAAGACGCATGCCTTCATGTGTACGAAGAAGCACTGCATAGTACAAATCAACACTGCCTGTCGAAATTATCTGCAACTGATGGCGGTGTATGTAGGTTGTGCAGGAGTTTAAGCGGTTTTTGAATATAACTATATAACTTTATGTACATGTGCACGAATTTTGCATTGTATTGTACAGATCTGTGTGCCAGGTCTGTGTGCCGTGATCAGGAGCGTCCTGTCAGTACCTAACAACGTGCTGTAGGCTTCACATGACAAGCTAGTTATGCATAGCCACCATTGCTTGCGTTGTCAATGTTCTACCTTGGTTGCAACCGTCGGTTATGAGCATGCGCGCCGCATTGCAGATAACAAAGTTGAGACGCCATGTCACCCGTTGTTGAGGCATGCACTGTGGGCCTCCATATATTATTTCTGTCGAATGCAGGTGCCGAGTTCTCAAAAGTCTTGTTGTCCTTGCGCAGGTCAGTGTTGGCCAGAAGCGCTATGCGGTTTGCTCTGCACTCGCTGCCTGTGCTCTTCCTTCCCTTGTGATGGCTCGTGGACACAAGATCGAGGCTGTTCCTGAGCTGCCGCTGGTTCTGGACGACACTGTGGAGTCATTGACTAAGACTTCCAAGGCTCTGGAGACACTGAAGAAGATTGGTGCATACGCTGATGTTTCCAAGGTCAAGTCCAGCCGCAACATTCGCCGCGGAAAGGGAAAGCTTAGGAACAGGCGTTACGTGCAGCGCCGCGGCCCGCTGATTGTGTATGCCAACGACAACGGTGTCTCGAAAGTGAGTTGCATGGGGTTATTTCATTGACAGCATTTGTTTAAACTGGTACTATGTGGTCACTTGCTGATATATGCATCCTTTACAGGCGTTCCGCAACCTGCCCGGTGTTGAGGTGTGCCATGTGGATCGTCTCAACCTGCTCCAGCTCGCTCCCGGTGGTCACCTTGGTCGGTTTGTCGTGTGGACCAAGTCAGCCTTTGAGAAGTTGGACGCTATCTATGGCACGCAGACTGAGGCCAGCCAGCTCAAGAAGGGCTGGAAGCTGCCCCGTGCTTGCATGACCAACAGCGACTTGGCTCGCATTATCAACAGTGATGAGATCCAGAGCGTTGTGCGACCAACCATCCAGCCCAGTGAAGCTGCCAACCCCAGGCTTCTAAAGAAGAATCCCCTCAAGAACTTGGGCGCCCTTCTCAAGCTCAACCCCTATGCCAAGACTGCCCGCCGCATGGAGCTGCGTGCTCAGGTGTGTGACCAGTGTCAGCCAGCTTTTCCTGCAGTCATGTGGATTGCAAGTTCACTTCTAATCTGACTTGTGTGTTGCTTGGTACCATCCTCAGGCTCAGCGTGCAGCTGCCAAGGAACAGGCTCTGACCAAGAAGCGATCTAACCCAGAAGGCAAGGCTGCTGGCAAGAAATTCTACGATACAATGATCTCCGACTCGGATTACACGCAGTTTGATGTGTTCCAGCGGTGGCTCACGGTTGAGTCCACGGTCAAGGCTATCTAAACGCTCTGTTGCATTGCACCGCCTGTACTTGATTGACATTTTGTGTGTAAGTAACCATTGTGATCACTGTGATCCAACCTGCACTGCGAATGATTCTAATGGCTTGTGGTTAGTGCGACCTGTATTGTGGCATCAATCTGTCACCCTATGGTTGGATAGCTAATTGTGAGCCCGGCGGTGGTGTCACAGGCATTGATGGTAAATGTGTATGACTGCTACTTGCTCGTGCGTGCTGGTTAGCAGACATGTACAGGATATGCTCGAGGCAGTTTGTGTGTGCTTGCTTATTGCATGTGCAGCATGTCTGTTGCACCTGTTGTACCCTACTGTGCTGTGCCAGCCTTGCGCGTCCATTCTGACCAGATGTGCTCGCAGCCATATTCCGAGAGATATTTCTGGGACTGCATGAATCTATTAGCAAAACTGTAAGTACTTGGAAAAAACATATGCACCAATGTGCGGGCCGATGTTGTCTTTCAATGGACCTCAGCATCCATGCAATGTTAAAATGCGTATGAGATGAGACGCGATAATGTTGTTATTTGTTTGTTGTCACAGCAGTTGTGGTCACAACGGCAGTGACAGCATTTATTGCCTCTCCCACGTCGTTGTTGTGTATATGATGCAACGAATGTGAGTATCCTTGTATTGGACGCTTTATAATCCCGCATCCCGCTTGAGCGCAAACCATTACCCATTTACTTGAGCTTCAATCAGTTCATAAGGCACCCCGTGAATGGCGGCCATCCAAGTGATGCCTCATGAATGCTGCAATTGCTATTGATATGTATTACACATGTGAATATCCTTATAAGGTCATGTAGTGTTCACCAACTGCACATGTTTTCTTCAACTTGTCTTGGACTTGTACATTACATAATACACTCTTTTTGCAAATGTATTGCAACAGGTATGCTGCCTCGCATGCATACCAATTGCGAAAACATGGTTATCCGTGTAGCACAATTCAAGTACAAAGGATGCAACATATGTGCTTAAGCGAACATGTTTATAAAACACAGTACGTACATGTGCGGATGTGTTTACTGCCTACTTGCGTGTGAGGTTGTGTGTTGATTGTGTATCAGAAAGCATGTAGGTATGGTGGCAGCACTAGTAGTGAACGCTTATATGTCAATCATAATACAGAGCACACACGGGCTTTATTGACTTAAAATAAAGCGTGTTATCGAGCTGAGTTCAAAAATGAGTTTCAAATTCACTACGTATCAATGGTCTTATGGGGCTTATAGGCTTTAAGAACAACACAAGGGGCGGTCACAGTTATGGTTGGTGACCATTACAATGGTCTTAATAGAATTGTGTTCTATTCAATACTATAAACTTTTTCATCACGTGAAACGTAACCCACACATTTACCCCTCACTAAAAACATAGCATAGTTTTGTGACCCGCTTTCTACTCTTTTAATTAATTACATACAAAGTTGTATATACATTCATAAATGCTCAGCACATGTCATGTTTATCTGCATGACGTAAAGCTACGTACAAAGTGCAGAAAGCATGTGAGCTTAACGTAGTAAACGGTTGGTTAATGTTGCATGTTCAATTGATACATGGAGTCTATCACGACTCGTGAATTCTCACAAAGTTCCTCACGCCCATAAAAGAGTATCGGAGTAACTGTCATGATCGACCAAGTTGCATTCGTCCTGTGGGAACCTGCCCACCGGGAAGGCCTACTGAGGTCTCTAACACCAGTAAGGGATTTTGCTCGGGCGGGGTACGAGTCATACCGTGTGACACTTTATGATTCAACAACCTTCGGAACGCTCCAAACCACCACAGCATGCACCACCTAGTTCATCATGCACAAGCGTTCCGTTTTACCCCAAGTATGAGCCACACATTGATAACCGGGAGATGGCTCCCACGTGCACGGCAGTGAGGCGTCCACGTCGAATTGAGCGATATCCATGCCCGCCTACCTGTTCCTGTCGTTCGCTGGCGCGGAGACGGCGGCGGCGGTGGTGGTCGTGTGAGGTCCAAGCGTGAGGTTGTCAGTGTAGGCGGGATCAGCTGGGGAGGGAATGGCGACGGTGTGCAGCAGTACAGCAGTGGTGGGTCTGACGCTGCCTTCACGGCCAGCGGCGGCGCTGCGCCAGCAACGGCGGCAGCCGGTGAGATGCCAGGCCATGGCGGAGCAGCCTGTGAACAGGCCCACGCTCAAGACGCCCACACCGCCGTCAGCGCCGGCCCCTTCTTCATCCACACCACCCGTTGCAGCTAAACCGTAAGCGAGACACATATATACTACCCCAATGCACAGCAGATTGTTGAATCGTGCAGCAAGAAAGTGCCGAAAACATCAATGCAGTGCATGGTGTGTTTGTGTGTGTGTGATCCCTCTCTTGCATTGACATCTGTTTGCCTGTTTTTTGCTTCTGCAGTAGTGTGGTCACTGTGGAAGCGCAGAGGCAGATCGCCAAGCAGATGGTGGCTTACTTTGAGAACCTCAAGTATGAGCAGGAGGTGGAGAAGAACAGGTAACGATGGACTGGTTGTCAGTTCGTGTGGTAACGCCCAACTCTGCTTGCCGTCATTTCTCATAGCACACTTGCAGGTTAATGTCATGCGTGCTCTGAGATTGCTCACTGCAGTGTGCATTGCTACGCAGGATCTTCGGTTTCTCGAGGAAAAATGAGGTTGGCAATGGCAGGTGAGACATTGCCATTGGCCAGAACAAGTAGTGTGTGGTTTAGTTTGCAAACTCCGACAGCATTGCGTACTTTATATACTTCCTCTTCTAACTTTGCTTGCTTGCACTTCAGGTGGGCGATGTTTGGTTTCTTCGTCGGCCTTTTGACCGAGTACGCAACGGGCGTGGATTTTGTGGGCCAGCTCAAGCTCATAATTGCCAACCTTGGCATTGCGGACATTGCAGGCTAGTCTTATTGTACTATACTATCAGTACTATGTAATCCTTCCCTTCCTTTTTGCGTTAAGTATCCTTGAATTTTAATGCGGCGGACGTGCGCATCAGCGCACACTCACTTGCTGGCCAGTCATTCACCATTTTTACAAATGCTGTCACCACGTTTTCACAGGCTGAGGTTGTTACAGTTTCAATAAGATCACATCTGTGTTACGTGTTCACATTGGGACTGTGACTGGCGTTGTTTGACACAAGGCAACATGCCTGGCTCAGACAATATGCATGTTGCCAGCACTCAGTAATGGATTTAGACTGATGCACCCACTTGATTGGAAAACTGGTGGATTGGACTTGATTGAAGGCGCGGTGCTACACAGCCTGTGTTGTTTCGAGCCTAGTCCACTAACAAAACCATGGTGTGGAGACAACACCACAAAGGCCTACACTACAGCCCGGCCACAATGCGCGCATTGCAGCTTCTAAGAATTGTTGAATTGATTGTCTTGTCCTACCATGTTACATACAGGCCTGGTAATCACATCAGGCCCTTATTGAGGAGCAACACAGCTGCTTGCAGCGCGAATTGCGCTTCTAGTCATGCGGTGATGACTGAAAAGGGTGACTCAGGGCGTGCCTGGCCTAGTCGAGGAGACCGCGGCAGTCCAGGGGAGCGCTTGGGTGACAAGGTTGGCGAGGTGTATGACGGTGATCTCGGTGTTCTCACATCGCCGAGCAGCACTTCATCAACCTGTGGTACGAAGTTCAATTTAATACACACGTTCTCAACAAGTCCAAGTCCAAAGCTTTCTAAGACTTGTTGCACACAAAGACTGCGTGTGATGCGTGAAAAGGCACTAACTAACTCGCACCAGTTGGTCATAATTCATTGCAATCACGGATGCGAATGAGGAAGCCTCCCAAAGGAGTAGCTGCTGCGTGTCTGATGGCGGCTGGCTTGCAACAATAATGTTGCTTGCCGGTGAGGCTTGTGATGTTTTCTCTGCGGGCGCTGCCTCCTGCACTGCCTTGGTTCTTACTGGTCTTGGCCGGTCCACGCCATCCAGCAACGTCTGCACATCAAAGTTCGGCTTATCATCCCCAATATTTCAACATAGCAATTGACATGTATAGAATGCCAACTTGGCATGATGTTGTTAGGACTCACCTTGCTCAGACCAGTGCTGTTGAAATCAATGCCTGATGCGGATATTGCAGTAGTAATAGCTTCCGTGTCATAGTTGACGGCTTCCGTGGGAATCAAGATGATATCAGCTGGCGCATAATTCATGCGTCGGGTTGCTGCAACGCTCTCATTCTTGACAGCCATTGTAGTGGTGTTGGGCAAGACGTTCTCCTTCCCGGCATCGTCTTCATCGTCACTATCAACGACTCTGAGCCCTGCTGCTTCAGCCTGGTGACTGTTGTTGCGGCGATGATTGTTGTTGTCTTCCTGATCCCCACCGCTGCTGCCACCGCCACCACCAACACCATTCCCAGTGATTGTGCTTCGCCCAATAGTGTGGCCATTCGCTTGGTTGTTAGTTGAGCCCGACCTCGCATTGCCATTTGTGCTGCGTGTTTGCTGATTGGCAGCGCCGTTGCTCTGAGCGCTGCCTCTGCGTGTGTTGTTGCCACTGCCGGCTTCGGGTGCATCCACACTCTGCTTGTTGCTGCTGTTGTTGTCTGTTGAGTTTGTCCACGTTGTGGACTGTTGAGGCTGCTGCGAGTCTGCTGCAATTGAGTGGTAGCGGTGAGCGTAATGCGGGAGGCTGCTTGTAGATACTCGCCTCAACTGCGGCGCTGCACTTGCTTCTACTTCTCCCACACCTTTGCTGTCCGCGGTGGTTGTTGAAAGCGTGCACGTGAACCCCTGCAACGCTTCCCTCTCAATCCGACGCTGTGTCGATGTCCTGTCACCTTTTCTTACTGACCGCAGCAGTGACTGCCAACAACACGCCAATATATCAGTTCACGCCGCATGTACAGGTTTCTGGACAAAGTTTTGTCATGTTTGCAATGCAGGGTGTCAAATGCTATGACCACCACGCACCTGATTGCGATAGGGACCGAGGGCTCGTGCTCGCTCGCGCTCTCGCCGCTCGTGAGTTGTGTCAGCGGATCGCGGTCGTCGCATCAGCAGGGAGCGCTCTTCCAGAAGGCCACTCAACAACGAGGGGTTGTCGCCGACGCCTTCCACTTCTTCCACCGCGCCAAAATGCGTCGGAGAAGGCGTGCGCGATGGCCAGGTTGTACTGCGTGTGACACGCCGTGATGACGGCGCAGCGGGTGCCAGCATTATACGGCTGATGTCAATATCAACTTGCTGCATGCGGCCTGAGATGGTTGTCGGGGGCGCAGAGCGCACTCGGATTGATGGTGAACGCTCAGCACTGGTCACGATCGGGGAGGATCCAACACGCCCTATTTTGAGGACGACAGCGAATAACCAGGCAGCTTGGGCAGTGTGTCAATGCACGACCTTTCATGCAGTGCTGAGGATGGCATATGTATCTCTCTGTGCGTGCCTGTTTGCATGCATACGTGCGTGCGTGCGTTTGTGCGTGCGTGCGTGTGCGTGAGTGTGTACAAGACTTCACGACCAAAACGCCAACAAGCTGAGCTAATGCAGTGCCACAATCAGATTGCAAGTGGTGCTGTATGATTGTCTTCAGTACAGTGCAACTCTCGTACCTCTTGCTGGGGAAGCGGGTCTTACTACAGTGCGAGGTTTCGCTTCATCAACTGGTGGCGTCCAGGCAATCGAGACAGGGTGAACATTCTGCAAGCGGTCTGGTCTTTTAGCTATAATGGCGGCGACGGCTCTGGCAGCCGCGCCTTGCGCTGAGATGTCCGGAGAAGGCTGCTTAGTCAGGTGCTGCTGCTGCTGCTGCTGCTGCTGCTGCTTTCTCTGCCTTAGCGGGCTGGTCTTCCCTGCAATCGCCTTCGCAGGAGACACAGGCCGGTAGTTGCGTGCTGCTCGGCCGCGGTTGCTCAAACGTTGCTGCGGTGGCATTGTGTACACGTCATCGCGCTGCTCCACACCCATTGCTGCAGCAAGCTATTGCTGAAGTGCTCTTCTCTTCAAGCTGGGACGCTGTGTTCCAGCAGCCTCATTGCTCAGTGGTGGCTTGTTATCTGGCGAACAGCCACTCGTCAGATCAGGCAGGCAGCGTCACATCATGCAAGCATCCAGTCGACAGCACCACAGTCGCAACCACCAAACGCTTCTGTTAGCTGCGTGCAACACTGTTGCTATGTAAACGGAAGCTCCACCGACTGCTTCAATCGTTTGAACTAGTCGGTGGATGCTAGCACTGATAGAGGACATCAGCAAAATCTTCATCTCAGCTCGTCTCCTCAAAGCAACATGTGCTTGCTGCGTCGCTGACACGACACACATAGACTTCTTGCATACCATAGATTTTGTGGCTGTGGAGTATAGAACTATCCTCTTTCATGCCTGTCTTGCTGCAGACTCTGATCAACAGAACAGCAAGGTGACAGCTGAAATACAGCTTTACTGCAGCCAGTATTGGCTGGCATGCACTCAGTTAAGATGATCTGATGAGGCCGCAGCACAGGGCAAAATTTTGTTACCATACTGTAGGAAAGGTGCCGAAAGCTTGAAGCACAAGCATCTATGCTAGTACATAAACAGGCGCATAGCAAGCTCCAACAAGCTCAACGCTGTTGCTGCCTGTTTGACAGTCAAACAGAGCAGTACAACAGCTGGTCACGTTGCATTCAGCACGTAGTGCAGCGCCAGTGACCATTAGGCAGCTCCTACCACAGTGACATGACACGACAGCTGGCAAACTGCAAGTCAACCATTGAACACTCCAGCCACGCAGAGCACCGCTGCGTCCCACCTCTCTCGCACCCACGTTGCCTAGGCTCTCCTCCAGTCAAGCCACTCCTTCATCACAAGTCACCACGCACTTAGACACACAGTTCTTCCAAACGTGCTGCACACAACCGCCGCCGCCGCCGTCGCACCAGCAGCCTGACGCCTGACTCCCTGCTGAAACACGTGCAAACGCCGCAGAAAGCTAAGCGTACTATTTTTCCAAAAAGCAAAGGGCTGACTTGCGGACAAAGTCGCTTCGGGCATTGATGTCGCTTCGATTCAGTTCCTTGCTGCCATCTTGGTTTGGCTTTCTCGGAAAACACAATTCGCTCCGTGGATTACGTTTGGCTTCCGCCAGCGAGCTTAATATAGCTTAGGCCAGGCTGCTGGTTGCGCGGGAAGGGGCGGCGGGGCAGAGGTGACGGCGGCGATGGAGCTGTTGAGGGCGAGAATGGGGGCGTGGAGGGCGGAGGCTAGGGCTCGAAAGTTGTTTGACAGGGCGCAGTCGCTGGCCACCGAGGCGCTGCCGCTCTCGTGGGAGGATCTGGCCAATGCCTGCCAGCAGGTGAGCGACGATGAAGTACTCATCAGGGGGCTTGCGCTCAGCTGCATACTGACTAGCCCTACACCTGCATCACTGATGCGAGCGTTTCCATGCCCACATTCAAACATACAATCTCAGCGACGAAGCAATGTTCTGTGCGTTTGTATTCACAAGTTCAGTAGAGGCTGCTGAGCAGCTGAACGCCAACAACAGCGACAGCATGGCGGCGAGCGTTAAATATTTGTTATTAGCTGTCAGTGAAGGCACTGGTCTCAAACACTGCGACTGCTGCTGTCGTTTTTGGATTTTGCGAGCAGCACTGCGCATGTGACGAACAAATCAATGCCTGATTGGAGCCAAGTGACCTGGTACGAGTGGTAGCTAAGCAAGCACGCGATATTCTACTTGACCAGCATGCGCATTTTCCAGCAGCACCATCACCAAGCAGCTACTTTCTGGAAGCATACACAGCTAGTTTGCTGCTGCTCGACCAAGCAAGGCGCTGGAGAAAGCAGCAAACCGGTAGTGTACAACGTCAAAGCGACAGCTTTATTGACAGTTATGTCTCGGTTGGAAGCTGATGTCTCTTCATCACCCGCTGCTGTATAACCACATCAGCAGCTATGCTACATCAGTGCAGCATGGCTGCTGGGGTTTTTGTACAGCAGCCAACCAGTTGTGTATAGTTTTTGGTAGCAAAACTCATTTTCAAGCTCAGCTCTTTTATCTCTCAGGAGTGGTCAGTAGACTGGACAGATGTGAGGACAGACAAGGATGCGGCGATAGGGCGGTTGAGAGAGCGAGCAATGCTTATGCGCGACAACCCTAAATCTTTTGAGCAGTTTTGGGGCTGTGCAGTGGGCGAAAGCAACATCCCCACCGGCGCCGACGCCACTAGAGAGGACGATCCGGCCAAAGCCGGCATTGCATACTTGGAGCAGCACAGACTGCCCGCCCTGTTTGAGGTGTGTTCATGTGCGCGCAGGTGTGTTCATGTGCATGTGTGTATGTGTGTGTTACAGTGCTGCTCAGTTCAAACACACACAGCCTCTCAACATCGTTGTTCCTGTGCAGTACATGACCGCAGCACTGCTATTTTTTCGGCCGCACGACCCGAAGAGCTTTCTTGCGCAGCTGCTTAGCAACCTGCAAGCCTCTTACACACGCGTAAGTTGTGACACTGCCACGCCTGTCTACGTTAGCGCAGCTCCGCATGAAAGCTACCACTCACTAGCAGTTGCGACAGGCTGATGAATTCTTCACCGACACGGACGCAGCCATCATGTTTGGGATGTTTGACATCAGCAACCGAGGGTGGATTACTGTAGACCAGGTAACATCATGTGTGCCCATAGTATTATTGTGCCGGTCTGCTGCCAAAACAACAAATACATGATGGTTGTTGTCGTTGTCTGCAGTGCAATGAGGCCCTCAGCTGTTTGGGCTGTTCGGCGGCCAACGCCCGTAGTGAGAAGCTTGCAGGACCGAGCATCCAACGGCTTGATGCGGGCGCATTCGTCCGCGTCTGCAGAGCGGCACTGTTGGAATCCGCTGCTCTTGCTTGACGACATTGTTGTGCACAAAACGGGCGTTGTGTGTGTGTGTGTGAGG
>RHPI01002048.1:100776-169711 GCA_009103225.1 Chlorokybus atmophyticus
GGGGGGGGGGGGGGGGGGGGGGGGGGGCTTTGTTTGTAACCCAATTTCACAATTATGTGCAGCTTCAATACACCACCTCCCATGAGATGTTTTTTTTTTAGGAGGGGTGGGGGTGGGTGAAGGGGGGGTTGCATTCGCATTTTGTAATGCATGCCATTATGCATTAGCGTGACTCTATTCCTTGGGGTCCTGCCCAGCCGTTTTTAATTTAACGTGCCCCTCCCTTGTTGTTCGCATGTTCATGAAAACGGATGACACTCATAATGGATGTGTCTGTTATTTGGTCGCATATAACATTGCATAACAATTTGGGCCAAAGCGTTCTTTAACAACCAAATATGACCTTGCTGGAGGCTACAATTTAAAATGTGCAGTCGCAACGATGTTATAGCATTGCTGGTGTTTGAGCAGTGCGACATCCGCCTCCATGATTAGCAAGTTAGTTAGTTGGTTATTAATGACCTGCAATCAGCAATGCCTTCAACGGTGCCGTCAGCAATGGCGCGCACCTTGGCATAGCTATCGCCGCTGCTTCTCGCTTCATCATCGCCGCGATTACGCACGGCGTGTGCTTTCCACTGCAATGCCCGCGCCCCTTGCTAGCGAAACAGCATAACGCTTAATCGGCACTTGTTGCGAAAGCATTACACTTGTAGTACATTGTGATCTTATGTGCACCCCTCAACCGAACACTACTAAAATAATTTGCGCAAAGACCAAGGACCTTGTAACAATCCTTATCCCATGCCCGATACGATACAGAGACCTATTGATGGGTCTGCAACGTCGTCGGTAACGCCAGGCGTGTGCTTGCAGGACTCGTTGTTGAACTCACTGCGAGCCATGCCACGTGGCGAAAGTATGATGCTTGCGCAGGCTGATATGTGGCCACGCTCACACGCTCGCAAGCCGTGATCATCGGAAAAATGCATTTGTCTCAGAGTAAATGTCATCAAGTCCATGCAGCGACCACATGTCTACCCTGATCCAACCGTCATCGTAATTCAATATCGAATTGCTCACGACTGATCATGTAGCGGAACTTAATGGCACATGTAATACCGACCATCTTATTCAAAGCGTGATGCTGGAGCGGGCCTCAAAAGGCTTTGTCGGTATCCAGCTCTTATGCCGCGCTGTCGGGAAGCGCTGCACAAGGCGCATACATCGCCACGTGCAGTGACCTACCTGTGATATGTATATCATGAAAAGTGTTGTGTTCAATATACATGAGCAGTGCAATAAGGGTGGGATAACGTTGGTGTGACAACATCATGTGCACGCATGTTATGAACGTGCAAGAACGGCTTATATTGCACACCATTATGTTCTCGTAAACAACAACTTGCAATGCATACCCGTATACCGTATCGGGGATCTATATGTTCGAGTGCAAAACCTAGAGTGGTACTCACACAACGAACAAGCACAACTCACATACACCAACGATACAACACACTTAGCACCAAACCTTTGCGGATGGCGCGACATATGCACCAGCATGCCGGTGTCACGCCATAAACACCACATTGCCCAACTCGGACAACGCGATGACTACCTTACCGGATAATGTAGTCGTAGGTCAGGCTGCCACCAGAACATTGGCAACCGCTGTACTGCCAACCCATCCTTACACTCTCGTTTGGGCAACGTGCCTAAGCCATGGTGACCTCACTACTGCCCCCGCTAACAATGGAGACGCATGGCACGCTGGGAGAGGACTTTCAATACGTCCAACACTTGTGCGCCGCGTCATGACAGTGTGAGGAGCGGAGCAGCGGCGCATACCAGGTTTCGTGCGTGTCGGTTGTCAGCATGTGGCCTGCACCCATGCAGCACGCAGACAATGATAATTGTGGAGCAAGGAGCAGCGGCGATGGGTCGCATTGCCAGGCTGCACACCAATAACCCAAAGCCCCAACCACGAAGGCGGATGCAGCACTTGCATAGGTGGATAGCGTGCACAACTGTCCATCTGCGGCTGGCTGCATGATGTGCGATGGTGTGCTTGGTGTGGGCCGTGTACAAAAGACGCAGATAGTGCAAGTACGTGCGTAGGAGACAATCGTGCAAATCTGGGTAGCATGCTGCCTGCTAGAAGAATGAGAGACGCTATATATATATGATATGGTCTGTGCCATTTGTATGTTGTGGAGAGATGTTATAAACAATGTCGTAGGAGATAAAGACCCGTGCAGGTTGTATAGACACTTGCAATGTAGAGATGCAACGCGGATGTAATCACAAAGCGAGATACACATCCATGCCTGTGTCGTGCTTGTGCCATACACCTCATTGCATACTTCATACACATGTCCGAGTGCCCCTTGACACAATTTGTACACCTGCGTATAAGCTTTTCAGAGATGAAGAGCCTGAGCAAGTTGTGAACTGCCATTTCCTATATGACTGCAGGCAACATAAGAGACCAATGTGTACGTTGACCATAACGTGCACAACAGCGAGTGTGGGAGAAAGCTTGCATTGGCCAATTGGTGATAAACATGGTGCATGTCCACATGGCTACCAGTGCTCCAGATGCAATTGCGCCAAGCTATGCAAGAGCTCGCTGGGCAGCTTTCCTTTCCTTGCTGAAGCGAGCGTCATTTTCTTATAAATCGACTACTATGGACAGACTACTCTGTGCAAAGGAAATGCTTAACGACACTGATATGTACAAGGGGGAGCAGCTATGCACGCGCGGCTGTGCAGCGACCAGTGCTCGAGCGAGGCGGGGATGACGGTGGCAGCGAGCATATCAATGCAGGCACGTTGTCACGGGTCTGCACCGTTTGCCATGCCATCGTCGCTGTCTGAATAATCGCCATCACTCATTTCACTGTCGTCTTCTGAGTCCTGCGCGGGCTTCAAGCCAATATCTTCCGGCTTTGCATACTTTGTGCAATACTCTATCACAAGTAGTTGAGTAAAATCAGTACTGAAGGCCAAAACAGACAACCTTGCTTGCCTTCGCTGCCACACATGACACAAACATGCTTTGTGCTTGTGTTGCATGTTGTGGTAATACCTCGTACTTTGCGCGCATACAGTTCTGGCTCACGCATGAGCAGAGCCGCGGCTTCGCCGTTCAACGGGTCTGTCGGATTGGGGTAGAGCAGCAGCTGGGGCAGGAAGACCTCGAACACGTTTATCAGGTCTGCAATGATTGTTGGTTGGATGCCAGATACACAACACCGACACATTGAATTGTAGAGTGTACTGCGTCAATAATACAAGCCGCATACCAAACATGGGACTCCACGTCTGGTTGATGACATCCAAGCAAACGGATCCCGCCCTGCAAGAAAGACAGTGAGCTCAGCAACAGCCAGAGCGGTTGGCAAATGGCGTGTGCGTGCGCACATTACACGCATTGGCGCAACTGCGCGGCACTCACATCTCATCCACATTCGGGTGGAATATGCGGTTAACAAATCCAATTGAGGGCGACTTGTACGGATATGCTTCCGGGAGCTCTACGTGAACTTTCCATGCGCCTCCTTCATAAGGACCTGACACCACAAAGCAGTAGCAGTTAGACCATCACAGGCCTACCTCATAGAAATGGGCCATGACAAAGGGCTGATTTGCATGCTCACTGTCTTGAGGCCCGCGAAACTCGACATAAAACTCGCTCATGCCATCGTTAACCATCTCCACCTTGTAATCGCTCATCATCCTGCGCAGATGCGGGAGAAAGCATGAACAAAGCGGTTTGCATGAGAGCGTCCTATACAGCTGACGATGTAGCATGCCGGCAACGGCAGCATTGTAATCGGTCTTGACAGAGAAAACCCTTAGAACGCGTGTTGTGGATGACGGAGTCACCACATCACTAACTTGAGCACATCATGCAGGTGTTGGACACCCTTAGCGCCAAACCCTGTTGTAACAAAACCAACTCGCTGAAGGCACAGTTGAAAATAGATTGCAGCTTACTAACACTGGCATGCTGGACGGCACTTGTTACGTTTCACTGTGACTGCTTCGCACGCACAATGAAGCGCAACAAAAGCCTCCAGTGGTTGAAAGGACTGGCTTGACACTGCAAACTGGCAACAATCTATTGCTGCTCGCATTCAGCGACATACGTACAAAGAGAACGGGCACACCACAGAGAGGCACGCAATTGCTGGCTTACAACTTCATGACGTCCATCTCTCTACGCTTGCTTGGCGACGACATGCTGCTGGTGCAGGAGAGAGGCAGGGACAAACCCTGCTTGCTGCTGTACGCTCCGCTATTGATAGACAGCAGCTAGCTCTCAGCTTCTACTGCTACAGACGAACCCTAACCCAAAGGCTAACCCTGGCAGGGTTGATTGGCCCCTTCACTGGAGGCGGAAGGGCCGGGCCATGTGTGAGTGGCGGCCTACCCAGCTGAACCACGCTGTACCGCTGACGCTGCGCCGAAGCACCTGCAACTGAGACTGCAAGCCAGCACAGAACAATGGACCACGCCAAAGAGGCGGCGGCGACGGGAGGACACGTGTACTGCAGATGCGGGTGGGAATGGCCGTCATAAAGGGCAGAGGTGGAGTAACGCAGTGGGTGTCATCTGGGCTTTGCGGGAGAAAGAGTGACTGAGATACGATCCGTGCCCCCTAAATTCGCGGCAATGGTTCGCAGCTGAGCTGACGCGGAGCGGACGGCAGGGGGACGGCTGCCGTCCGCTGCTCTGAAGCGTAACCTGATAACCCGATGAGGCTGGGGCGTGCTGACGCGAGCGGCACCACTGGCTGATGTCATGCACGACGGACGTGGTTTGCTACGAGGCTTGCTGCGAAGTTGTTTAGGTGGCGTGTATGAGATGTGCAATGCAACGATGTGCTTCTTGTATAGGCTTTTCGATAGTATCAATGCAAGTGACATGTACACACGCGCGCACACAGAGTGAAGGACATAACTCAGCAGGAGAAATATGAGACTGCATGATAATGTTATGCCAAGCGCACAACAAAACACCCACAGCACAACGTTACTCTTAAAATATCATCACTTTTGTATCTGGCCTACAGGGGCTCCACTCTACTCCACGTGAATGCAAGTGCGTGGGTAGGGCAGGACATGGCAAGCAGAGGGGAGCAGCGGGCTTGACCTGCAGCAGAGCAGAGCAATGAGCTGGCGTGGTGGGCTTGATGGTTAGGCGTGCATGCAGTGCTTGTGGTTATTGAAACTAGCAATAGGGGTCCTATAGCAACAGACACTACCATTGCCAATTAACCATTAGTCGGTCACAATTGGTGGTTGAAGCAATACGACAGTGCAAACTTCATATCGCGTTGGGAAATGCATCATTGGCAAGAATGCTACGCTTATATATGTGTGGTGTGTGTCAGTAAAATAGCCATACAAGTACAAAGTCAAGCAATAGGCGTGCCATAACCCTAACCACATCATTTGCATGATATACCGAACGAAGTTGCCATGAGCAACTTGTTAAGTGGGATTGGCGGTTCGAACCCTACTTTATTTATCAGCTTTATTCTCGTTGCGGCCATTGCAACTACCATTGCGGTGGTGGGCACGCAAAAGTCACTAAAAAAGGAGCGCAAACTTTGCGCTTTAAGTCCGACATGCCAAACTTTCAAGATCTCAAAGATGAAGTGCTGAAAGAGTATCCGTCGCAATATGTTTTCCCTGCCGGCCGACTAAATATTGGCAATGGCCGTGCACCTGAGGACGCTAATTTAGACTGTCGTGGCTCAGGCCACCTGTAATCTTGATACAGGGACCTAATAGTAACTTTCGTTACTGTAAGGCCCTTTTTGTTACAATTTAGTTTTTAACAGTTGACTTTGCCTAACTAACAGGCGCCTGTTAGTTACCTATCAGGCTTTATCAGGTGACTTTATAGAATAAACAGGCACCTGTTAGTCACACACCAGGCCTTAACAAATGACTTTCTGTAATTTACAGGCAACTGTTAGTTACACATCAGGCCTTGTTAGGTGACTACGATTAATCAACGGGCACCTGTAAGTTACACATCAGTCTTACCTAGGTGACTCAGCCTATGTGACACCCTCCTTGAGTCAACACCCTCGTAAATGATCAAAACAACAATGCAATAATTACCGCCCGTTAATGTAACAATGCGTGAGCAAAAGCGCTTGTTGCAGCTTTAGTATGTCAGTATTAACTTAATAATTGAGTATTACTATAATACTTGCAAGATTGTAGCAAAACAGAGGTGACCGGCTGTTTATCACCAATTACGTTTTTTTAAAAAGGTTACAAAGCCAGCTAGCCAGAGTTACTGATGGCTGAAGAGGATCAATCCTCAATCCTTGTTTAACAAGTTAGTATAAGTTAGTACAGCCGCGGCGCAGGAAAATGAAAGAGTTCATAGGCGGCGCTGCAAGCAACGGCGCTAAGGTAAGTTGCATGTGCCATATGCAACTCTCAACTCTTGCGATGAGTACGAGTGACAACTCTTGCCGAGAGTTGGAAGTTGGGAGTATCCAAAAGTGAGTGCAAGAGAAGTAGAATGTAAAAGCATATAAGAATTGCTGATGTTTAAGATTTCCTTAAGCTTCTTATTTTGCTAGCCGATAATTGTACTATGATTGTTATTGCTTTGATGCAACTTAGGTAACATGTTATGATGAATGTACTCGACTTAATGTTAATGCTCTCAGGAGAGCATTCCTTATGAGGTGTGCATTTATGGAAAAACACGCGTTGAGCTGATTGGCACATAAGTATGGCGGGCAATCCATTTAGCTACTCCTCATGCAGCTGCGCAACGTGCTATAGTGTTTTCACTCGACTTGAGTGAAATCATTTGGTGCTCGGAGCACCATATTTAATTGGACAATATGTGCGCAATGAATTTGGCACGTTTTGGTTGGCGTGTATTAATGTTATTGCAAGTTCAGTAGCCATAAAATGTTTAATATATATCATGTGTTATCTCATATGTATAATTGCCCACTGGGTCATGCTGTGCTGCACTTTTAAAATGACTATGACATAATAATGAAATCATCGTGAAAGTGCTACATCATTAACATTATCAACAAACATCAACATTACCAACTAATATCAACATTGCTTTTCTCGTGTTGGCCTTCAAGTCATGGTTTTGCTCATATATGGCACGAGTATGAGTCAATACTGCACAGTTTGCAACTCGCAGAGAAAAGAAGTACAATATTCAATAATATGTTTGCAACATATATTACGATTCTTGATACATCCATTATTTTTGTATTAATAATGGTATAGCAACCATCCTAGTGCTACTTCGCGCTGGCTGGTGTAACGACGCTAGTTTTAAGTGGTTATGCATTTCTAATTAATGAACCAATGGGTTGATTGATGGTGGTTATCTTGTTAATGATTATTGTGGAGCTATGTTCACGTGTGCATGTGTACATAATAGGGACTTGCAACCGCGATTAGCTCACGTGACACCATATGCAAAGAATTCACGGATGATGACGGAATCGTTTTAGCCAATAAATAACTCGAATAGCGAGGACAGCCCTGCTACCACTACCCCATGATGCGACATGGTGCCTAAGCAATCATTGTTGTAAGACGGTAAAACCTACGCACTGAATATGAGATAAGAACTTAGATGGATGAACATTTGGTAATCACTTGTACCAAGTATTGCTGCCGGGATTTACTCGTAGCGTGGGACTGTACTCGGACGTGTATTGCTATGAGAATCATTAAGGGTCATTATGATCATCATGATGTACCGCGAATAGTATGAACTCAAGACAGTACTATCGCGACGTTGAATATGCTTCGAGCGTTGCAGTGGGCAATAACTTGTTCATGATATCGCGAGAAGCAGCAGCTTGCATTTGCAAACCCACGATCATGTAATCAACTCCTTGGTTGAATTATCACTAGGCTTTGACGGGCTCGTGAAGTCGCTCGGATATGACGATTGCCGCATGAAAAGCTACTAGAGATCAGGGTAAGCAAGGCTTGTGAAGGACAAAGTTAGAATTGGAGACCTTCTATGGACGCGGCTAATCCTTTCGCTAATTTGTACAAAAACAGTACTTGGCGTGAGTTGTTGGTTCTCATCGTGTGTGGATGCTGTAGCCTCAACACTTTGGAGCAACCTTCTGCGTGCCAATCATGTAATTGAAAAATCTATGCGGTGAGGTAGGTGCTCCGTCCGCAAAGATACAGCAAATTAGGCTAAAGCCTAAGATGGGACTCGAATGGTAGTGACAAGCATAAACGAAATCACTACTTAAGTTCCGAGGTTTTAAGGGATCCGATACCTCTTGCGGTGTGTGTATGAAGCCTCGGTAGGAGGTTAGCGTACGACGGGTCTATTAGGTCAGAACCGAACAAACCGTAGCACCTAGTTTATTCGAAGGAGGATACCCCTAAGACTCTAGACGGGGAGGATTAAGCAAAGTCGCTGTTATCTTAAGTTTCCCCGTCCATCGAACCGTGGTAAAAATCTCTGAGGCATTTGCTAGCTTTTTAAAAGCGCAAGCACTAAACTAGCGCGCTTCCCATGTCCACAGTAGGAATTAGCGATTTTTGCGGATTTGTGGAGACACAGATATAAGCAAAAAAAGTCAGATTCCTCTAAGCGAGGTTGGGGGAGATAATTGGAACTTGAGTAGTAGGGTTCTTCATCTTCCTTGCCGTTCGCACTGTTGTGTGGTGAAGCGCCTTCCCGCACTTAGAAAATTTAAGGGCGTAAGCCCTGCTTAAAATCAAGATTCATAGTTCATGAAACTTGAGTGAACTATTGTGAACCTAGTGAATCAATGGTTGAGTTGGTCGGTGAAGTATTTGTCGAAGTTGCGAAGTTGTAAATTTCGAGAATCGCCAAGTGTGACTCTTAGCAATTCTCGAAGTGAATTGTGCTAAGTCCGTGTAGACAATTACGGTCGAATTCACTGAGTGAAGCGCTTGGTAATCAAGAAAAACGGCCTCCGTTACATTGGACTCGGAGCTTGGTTTAATTTATAAGAACAAACACTCCTTCACGCTTCCACAGATACGGAATCATGCCCAAGCCGACGGCACCCCCGACCTTGAGCTCGAGGGAGGGGTTGATGAGATTCAACCGAAGACTGAACAGAGGATATGTTTGAAAAGGGGATACCTTGACTGATTTGGCAATAGACTGACGGCTGCAATCACTCGAAAATTCATTGAATCGTTTCATATCTAGTAAAACGTCTTCAACGAGCGAAGTCGTCTTCGGAAAATGTGGTTCCCCGCCCGATGATAATATGACAAAGCAACCCCAACCAACGGCTTAGGCAGACACTTTGGAGGAGTCTTCCGAAACAAAGTCCGATAGTAGGGGCGAAGCGCCTATCCCACCGATGGCGTTGGTTGATGGACCCGGCGAGTCCTCTCGAGCGCTGAGAACCTTGGCCATGACAGATACCAAAAAGGGCCAGCTCACAAACGTGGAGTTAATCTCCTTACTTGCGAGTTCTAGTCTGCTGGATGTGAACAACCAAGCGTTGTTCAATCTGCTCATGAAGAGTCAGGAAAGCGGTTTCGCGCCTAGTTTGATGGGTTTTCTAGCGGCCAAACAGGAGAGTGATGAGATGGTGTTATCACTCGGAATTCAGCTCTAAGATGTGTCTCAAGCACATGAGTTCTTGGAGAAAAAGGTAAAGACCACACGAAGGAGTGATGGCGGGCTGAGCCGGCTAATGAACACTCCCACATTCCGGTTTAAACCTCCCAAACATGCAATTGAGACCACACCGCCTGACGTCAAAGGACCATGAATGGTTTGTGCCTTGAGACCAGGATTTTCCCCTGCTCAGTGAGATTGGTGGACCATATCTGGTCCGGCTGTCATTGAAAGTCGGACCATGCATGCTCTTAAGTTCACGTGAACGGTTCCATATGTTTTTGGGGTCTCACCATGTATGGTGCGCGATTCCACCGAGTTGTATGGACCATGTGTGGTCCAAATTAATCATGTAAACATGGAAGGTCCATGCATGTGTAATCACGTGTGGACCATGTATGGTGCAAATTCTACATGTAATTGTGGACCAAGGTTGGTCCATGCATGTGAGTGAATATGCACACGGACCCGACCAGATCTGGTCCGCAGATCATTACACATGTGCAAGAAGACCGTAGACAGGAATGCATATATCAATATCAGATACAATCAGCTAAAGTAAACACAATGCTCTACGCCTATCAAGGCTATCTACATTGCAACCTCATCCTCCAAACTCCAAGCTTGTGTCATCATTTGACTTGCTGGGCCTGCGCACATGTTGGTGTTACAGTGCAGGACTCTATGCATGTGTGCGCGTGCGTGCGTGCGCACGCGCATGCGTCTGCAGAGCTGTGCATTGGTGTGCAACTGTACATGCATGCGCGTTCGTGTGCGCATGCATGCGTGCGTCTGCAGACCTGTGCATGGAGTAAGTCCGAGGTGACAGGGCCTAGTAGAGAGTGCAGTCCTCCCGCCACTATGTAAAGCTTCCGCACATTCGCACATAGTAGCTGACACATATGCACACTAAGAAACACACACAGACAATACACAAGTACCTGCCACAGCATGACGGCCACCCCTCACGCCATAAGAAGTTTTGAAGGCTACACCATGGCTCAGCGGCTTGGCGCAGGGCCTGCACGCACGTTTACATGCGTTATTGTGCGCCGCACACAATGACAGTCGGACTGATAATGCAAGTGTATGCGTGTGCGTGCGCAAGGGTGCTTTATGGTACCTTGTGGTGCGTACCTCACAGGCAGCTGTCACATGCTAAAGGTACCCAGTCTTTCTTCTTCCCTTGCCCAAGTGCTGCTACACCTTGAGCTAGTGGGCAGGGCCTGCATGTGTGCGTGTGAATGCACATGCGCTTATGTGAGCATGCGCGTGCCTTTGTGTTTCTGTGTGTTATGAGCTTGTCACAGTGCATGCGTACACGCTTGCGTGTAACCTGAGCACGCTTGAGCTTGGGACAACTGTCAGTTACTTATCTGAGCAAGCATGTGCGCGACTGTCAGCAGCCAACAGTCCTCGTTTTGACAGCCCTCGGCGGCCAAGGGCTGTCAAAAGAACAGCACAGGGCTGTTGCAAGGACAGCCCTTCCCACAGCCCTCAGCTGGTGGAAGGACTGTCCTTCCAACAGCCCGTCAACCTCGACGGCCCTCGACTGTCAAGGACAGCCAAGGGCTGTCAAGGACGCGCGTGTTGTGGTTGTTGGTGGTCATGTGCACAGTACTCCATGCTAGGCACTCCCACAACACACTCACGCACTCTGACGCGCAGACGCGCACAAGTACCCTACGCATACACACACACACACGCACCTGTTGATGTTGCTGTGACCGACAGTCCAGCAAAGGGAGACCACACACTAGTGCGCGTTAATGTGCCCTTCAACAGCAGCCCGGCTGTCCTTGAAGGGCAGAAGCGCCACGCGTGGATGCAGAGTGTATATTGCAGCGCCTGCACGTGCTTGCAAGTGTGTGCCACTGTCAAAATGAGTGCATGCACGTGCGTGTGTGCCTGAATTGCGTGTACATGTGCGTGCACGCCTTGCATAGCCCCACTGTGGCTGGTGCAGAGCCTGCGCCCGTGTGTACCGTATCATAGTGACTACATAGAATTTCAGCAACTGCTGACATGCATAGGCTTTCCAACAATGCATGTGTACGCACCGGCGCACGCGAGCATGTCAACAGAGGCTAGGTGTGTTCTATTGCAGCGCATACATGCGCAAATGTCAGACAAAGGGCAGGGCAGACCTGTGCGCGCACCTTGCTGGATGGTTGATGCACGACATCCTCGGACTGTTAATTCTTAACAGGTCGAGAGACACCTGGCATGGCTCTCGACCAACAGTCCCGGACTGCTGGTCGAGAGCTGCATTGCAAGTGAGCTGTCGAGGAAGGGCCTGATGAAGGCTTTAATCGCGATGTTCTCATACAAATATAACTTCAACAAATGTATGAGAGAATGTACACATGTGTAGTGACAAGGCTATCAATCATGTGATGTGATGCATAAAACAATGCATGAAGACCTGCAAAGGTAACAGATCGCAACTCTGCTCCTCATGCCACGCTTTTTGAGTTCACGGAAGTACTCTCACCTCGTCAAGTGAAATTTGTGTCAAGATTTGTGTCTACTTGCTACGCGCCAACTATCCACAATGACTATAGCACAATTTGATTGAGCACATATAGCCGCATTGAAATGCATTCGACAATTGAAACATGGTTGCAACCGATGGTTTTCAGCTATATTTGTTTGGATCCAAACCTTTACAATCGAGTTGTCACAGAATGACTGCAAGGTTTTCAGACTATCTATGCTGCAAGATCCTTGTATACTCATGGGAAATGATAGCTGGATGACCATTACAATTCGTATGTTGCAAAAAATCTCGCATCAACTATCACCAGCGAATATCACGGTGCAAGTACACTGCAGTGTATGAAATACTCGCAAGTGGGTGTGTCGAGCAAGGCACAAGTCCGCATGCATAATAACGCAGGCTGGATGGGCGCAACAATGCCCTTCATACAAGTACATGGTATCTACCATGATTGCCAGCTAGCCTTATGCGCCAACACCCAGTCTCATGCACACAAGAGGCAAGCCAAACACATGCACGGTGCATACCTGAAGCAACCAGTCCAACAAGCAGTCCATGCCCTCAGTGCAGAGTTCTGCTTGCTAGTTCTCAAGTGACCCTGCCGCTAAGAATGCGAGAAGCTCTTACAATTACACGCGCAACTCTATGGACTTCATGTTGCACTGGTTTCCAGTCCCCGGTTGTCGCACTCTCTGTCACAGCGTCAGTGATGCCAGGGAACTCTGAGGAGCCGTAACTGTTGAACTGCGCGGGTGCGTACACCTGCAAGCGCACGACATGACCCTTAGCACTGTTGTCGCCACGACCAATGTAGTGTACACCTACAGCAATGGCATAACACCACAGCCTCTCACGTGTTTCTGTTTCTGCTACAATCGCATGCACTTGCGCAAAGTGCCTGACACACACAAGCAATTGAGCTTCTCACCAGATGGCGGAACCACGGGCGCCCAGCCAGGCCATCAAAGTCGAGAAACCCTCGCTCCGCTAGCAGCAGTCTCTGATTAAGACAAGCCATGCGCTGTGCATGTTGGGCATCACGCTGTTGGGGTGCAGCCAACAGCAGCCTTAACTCAGCCTGCTCTCGCGATGCTGCTTCTGCAGCTTCATGTAGCTCTGACAATGCCAGGGTGATCGGCGACAGAGACACAGTGCTGAAGCCACTGGAGGTTCGCAACATGTCATGCAGCTTGCTTGTCTGCTCGGCAAGAACGAAAGCATAGTTCGTGAAGTTGAGCGGCAAAATGTGATCATCAGCAAAGCGGAGCGCACTCATGCCCCACAATTGGGCCATGGCAACGTGCTTGTGAAACCCTGGATCGCCAAAAGTCGCCATCCAATGGTAGTCATCATAGACGGAGTGATAAACAGGGAATTGCTCGTCTGCAGGAACGTCAAAGCCGGCATCGAACACGGGAATGCCAAGATGGTGAATGAAGGCACTGTGGTCTGCACGCAGAGCATGATGTGAGTCACATGTGCACATGCCATGATATCACGCAAGTGCTGCATCAGGCGGTTTGGTCACGCTAATACCTGACCCGTCATCGCCAACTCGCTCAAGTACAGGCAGAGACGACGCATTCCCTGCAGTCGCAGCCTGCCACCTGTTGCACACGTGACAGCTTCAAGTTACTACACATGCATGTGCTGATTAGGTGATAGCCTGCAACATGGGCGTAAAAGGGCTACCTTGCATACAGGGTTCCATTAGTGGCAGGGTCCTTGATCTGTGCTGCAACAGAGTACAGCAAGTGGTCCAGCGTTGGACTGCTGGCGACACGCACTGCGTCTCCTGCAACTGCCATATCGACATTTAGGTACACGACAGCATTGCTGCTGAGGACGGCCTCATTGTCTTCAGCCCACTCGACAGATCCAAGCAACCCCTGTTCTTCCCCGTCCCAGCTGCAACACATATCAACTGACCTTATAGTTTGTTTGAAATGCTGATTGGGCATACTACAAGCTCATAACACTAGGTGTTACCTGCATAACAATATAGTTCGCCGTGGTTGCCATCCTGACTTGAGCAGCTGTCCGAACCCACGTGCAACCTCCAGCATAGTGGCTGTTACACAGGTGCTCACAGTGTGACATATGTGACACGGTACGCTCCTCCTTTGGCTCAAAACAAAACACAGCTGGACGTACCTGTCCCGCTGTTTGGATCTGATGCGCCGTACACCCAGGCATCACGGTGGTTGCCAATGATAACAAACCTGCCAAGGAACCCATGCTTGAGTTGGTGCTGTGTGCGCAAGCCAGTCAATGCAGCTGCAACTGCACTTACTTGTTGGGCTCCTCACGACCAGGAATATGTGCAATCACGTTGTGTATGGCCGCCAGCTTGTTGTCCATTGCAAGCTGTAAGTGCACCTTCAATGGCCCTGACAGATCAGCTGTTATTGAAAGGATGCACTACTGGAAGCACAACAAAACTTGAAAGCAACACATGATATTTCGTCATTGCAGCGCTGGCAAGCAAAAGCTACAATGCCTGGGCCGAGCCTGTAGCCGGACTTCACAACCACTCCTCCTTGCCAGTCCTGCGGTGCTTCAGTACCACCCAGCACCTCGAGAAGCGGCTGCGCATCGCCATATGAGATGGGCAAGACTGGGATGGTGGGTAAGTTTGGCAGAGGAAGCTCCAACCGCTCGCAACCCAGCGTGGAGGGCCAGCCCGGGGTGAAGGGGTCACCTGAGCCCTTGTAACATGTGCCTCGCTGCAGCGGAAATAATTACTTGAGTAACGCTTCACTGACAGTCTGACACTCCACGGCCATGCATCATGCATGATACAATGTTGCTCAAGTGTTTATACCTGTACGCCTGAAGGTGGCAACCATCGCTGCCTGGGGTACACGTGCTCAGCATCTGTGCCGTGCGGTGCATAGTCGAGTGGATCTGAGTAAAGCAGGACTGCAGCTGCTCCCGCGTGTGCCGCATTGTCTACCTGGTTAATAGTAAGGTAGTGAATTCGTACCAGCCATGCAGACCATCAACCAAAAAATGAACTGTGCACTCCGAGTTCAGTTGATCGTACCTTGTTTGCTCGAAATATCTTGCCATAGCGTACAAGAACAATTAAGCCCTTTACGGAAACATTCAGTGTCTTCAGCTTGGCAAAGTCTTCCACGCGGCCATAATTTGCATAAACGACCTTCGAGATGACATCGCCTGCACTGCATGCACACGAGAGCTCACAACAATTCTCCTGCTCGTGCTCCCCGCACACAGCTATACACAAGGACACCGTGCTCACCAGATGGGGAATAGCCAGCAAATGTGTCCACAACGCGGGGGTCGGCAGTCTGCGGATCCTCATTATATGCAGCCTCCTGCGCAAGCATGTGTAGACACTTGTGACTCATCAATCTGTGCAAATGTAAGCTCACAACAGGTGGGTTATCATGGTGACTGCTGCTGCACATGCCCTGGATTCTAATTGCACTAACAAGATTACACTGCCGACCTTGAGGATGGCATTGAAATGGTGAGGATACACTGCAGTGAGGGACCGCTTCAACGGATATGTTCCCAGTACATCGTATGAAGTCAAGTGCGCGTCCAAGCCGTACTGCTCAAACTTCGACTTGACATACAGCGCACTACACAGCACCAGTCAGTACTGTTCTGAACTTGCGTTTGGCTTAGGGTTCACAATGCCATTACACTAGCTGGCTTGCTCACAATGCCTGCAAACGCAAGGCGGAGCCTGGATGCATGAACCAGAGAAACTGTCGCTTGTGAACACTGTACTGTGCAGCAAGCTTGTAAGGCGTGCAACACTGCCGTATACTACAGCAAGCAACTGCTATTTTGTAGCCAGGTGCCTAGCGGCCCTACTTGCCTGTAGCAAAGAAGCTGCGTAGCATACACCAACACGGCAAGCATTAGTCTGCAGGAAGTACACTGTGTGACTGAAGACGAGTACGCCCTCATTCACCTAACATGCAAATGTGCAATCACGCCGCGCGTACGTTCGGTGGTTGGCGGGTGTGCCAGCGAGGTGCGGTTCGCTGGTGAGTTCTTTAAGGTGCATGCTGGCGGAGGTGTTGTCGGGGACGGTCAGGAATTGCTCATGGAAAGGGTTGTCGCCTCCGCCGGACGCCTTGTGGCCACGCTTCTTGTCCAGCAGGACGCCCGCCAGCACGGAGAGGGCGGCGAGAGCGGCGACGAAGCAGAACGCCCTACATGCGGCGGCGACGGAGAACCCCAGCCAGGACGACTGGGAGGACGCGTCGCCCGGCAGAGGCGTCAGCGACGTCGTGAACATGCGCGAAGATGACGGCTCAGGGCTGAGCTCCACCTCCTCCTCCTCCAGCAACAGCGGCTCCCGCGCCGACGCTGACCCTTCCGCCATCCCGCCGCTCACCGCATCCACCACGCCACTGCGCCCTAGTGCAGAAACGCAGCACTCCGCTCCGCCTCAGGTCAGCCCCAACGCCAAACTCAATGCCCGCACGTGTAACTTCGCATCACTCAGTGACTCGCAAGTGACTTACACAGGCACTTGTACTCACACTCACAAGCACAGGCATAGGCATTCCAACCATACATGCACTACTACTGCCTGACTTGCTCCTTGAGTCCACCAATGTTCATGCAGCCCCCCCCTCCTTCAAGTAGAAGTGAGTCTCAAAGTACTCTCCATTGGTAAGTGACCAAGTTACCGACTTTTGTTCTCTCGTGTATTGAATATGAAAAGTATGTAATGAACGCGCACAGATTTAGTTAAATGGGAGCATTTGGATGATAAACTTGCATAGCCTATGCGGATTTACTATAGACTTGCAAATTTGCACTTATGTTTGATATCATTCATTAAATAATCATTCGTGTGAAGCATTTCAGTTTGGGTCTAATTAATGCAACCTAATGGTGTGGTTCTCATACGCTATTTGGTGTTGAGCGTAAAATGTTATACGATCAACACCCGAACGTGTATGCACGGCAGATCCCGCGCAGGTCAGTATAGCCACATCATCACTTATGTACAAAAGGAGTATGCTACTGTGTAAGGCAAGTGAAAGGTTCAGGTTTTAAATCCTTTACCTATACAGCCGATTCAAGTTGACGATGTTATATAATGTATAATGCTGCTTTAATACTTAATTTCACAAAGGCGTTGTGTACCTCAACTAAAGTTATGCGTCCCAACTTGCCATCCATCGTGGTTGCCGTACTGCAGCTGTGGTATAAGTCGTTCTACTTACACGTTATTCCAATCATATTAAGCATTTTTTCTACACCTATATGTACATGGTTGTGCTTTCTTGCACCAGCAACACCTGCAAGCTATACATCAAGGCTTTGAGTTTGCACAAGTAAGCGTTGTGCTACAGACATAATACATTTAACGACTTGTTGGTATCAACGCCACATTTCCCTCCATTACACACGAAATGTTGCAAAGTTTACATAAAATGAATCACATTAATATTTTATATTGTGCCATGCATTGCATCATGTCACAATTTGCATGTTGGAATGAGGGACTGCAGCGCTGCAGCAGACATGATGGGACTACCACGCATCCTAGCTGAACCTGCTCTGAAGTTGCATCTGCCCCCGAGTCTTCAACAAAGCTGGCAACCCCCTGTCATCCGCTGGCGATACAGGGAGACTATGGGTCAAGTCATATGCAATCGTTCATTAATTGCATTGCGTGTGTCTTTTTCGGAGCAACAGTCCGTGGTCCAAGCAGAGTGCTTGTGCGTACAGTCAACATACCAACAGTATGTGCATACCCAGTTGCAGCACGTTGTGACATGTGACTATGCTCTCATGCAATCTGCGACACTGCGCCAGCTACTAACAGCAGGAACAAAGTATCGTCCCCCTGCTGCTGCTTGTGTGACCGCCTGTACTTCGTCTATCATTCGAGGCGTTTATGATTACGCAGATGGCTTTGCTGCAGGTACAGGTTGCAACACCATACTGGCAGCGTGGGCAGATGCAGTAGCAGCACGGGTGCGCATAGCTGCTGCTGAGATCAATCCCACCCCACAGCCAGGGCTGGCAACTGCACCTCCTCCTGCATATACCGCCTCAGATCGTCACCTGGTCCGTGCCCTTCATGATGGTTGGGTGTTCACAGATGTGGACAAATGCAATGGTGTCCTTGCCATTCTGTGCAAAGCATATTACTTGACCCTGATGCACGCTGAACTTCTGACGGCTACTTATGAGCTGGTGCTGGATGAGCCTCGCACACAGGTGCTACATCGCCACAAAGCCTTCTGTAACTCTCTGGGTTACAAGTCATCACCTCACGCTGCACAACGGCTTCCCCACCTGTACATGACCCTAAAGCTACACAAGGACCCACCGAAACCCCGATGGATTGCTGCTGCATACAATACATCACTATCAGTCATCAGTGTGTGGCTGACACGCACATACAAGATACTGTCACCAGTGTTTGATGAACTGTGGGCAAGTTCTGTAGGTGTGCAAGGTGTGACCAAGAGCTGGGTGCTGCAAGACTCATTGGGTGTACAAGGCCTGCTACAACACTGGAACACCAGCCGCTCAACCGCAGATAAGCTTGTGCCGGTGTACATGCACTCATATGATTTCACAAACTTGTACACGAACATTGCACATGCAGATCTGCTGGCGTGCATGACAGAGTTGGTGAATGAGTTGTTTGTGTATGCTGCAAGCTCACACAGAGGGTCCACTGTGCTAAAACTGACATTTGCCAAGGGTGTGCTGCAGCACCAGTGGGTGCGACCCAAACCAACCCACAAGGATACAGCAAGCGTGAAATTCTACACAGCACAGTCCATGTCAATGCTGCTAGAGTACTTGCTGGCTAACTTGTTCGTGAGTACAGCAGGTGATCAGCTCCACAAGCAAGCCATTGGAATACCCATGGGAAACAATGCAGGGGTCTACCTGGCTAACCTATACCTGGGTTCCAAGGAGCTCAAGTTCATACGCAATCTGAAAGTCAACGAGTCAGAAACTCAACTGCGCCTGTGGTGTAACTCAGTGCTACGGTATGTTGATGATGTCTTGGTGCTGGGGCTGCCTGACTTTGTATCAGTCATGTATAAGGGAGACGTTGTGCTGGGTGGGGGATCTACCCACCACAGACCCTGACACTCACCCAGTTAACAGCGGGCACTTCCATACACTTTCTAGATATGACACTGTTTCAACCCAAGATGTTGGCTTATGCTCACGAACGTACTGCAAGCTCAATGACAGGCAGTTCGCGGGCATTCCACGACGCCGTGCACCACACCCACACACAAACATTGCCAAGCAAGCGAAGATGGGGGTGATAGTGTCGCAATGCATCCGTTTTCTCAGATTGGATGCCTACTGTGCACACTTTGTGCAAGACATGCTGGCGCTTCTCACTGCCATGCATGCCGAGGGCTACGCGAAGAGCACACTGTTGGCAAAGTGGAGGAGGTGGATGTACGCACAGAGAGGGCAAGTCTACGACAACACACACCAATACCTATTCAAGCTGGTGTGTGCACGATGGCAGTCCAAATCAGCAACAAACAGGTAAGTGAGGTAAGAAGGTGGTAAGTATGTGTGGGGAGCAGTATGACACTGCCCGCATGTATGTCGAGGGCAATGCATGTAATTGCTGTAATTCGTAATATTCAGTGCGGGTAGACTTATGCTGGTATGCATGTTGGAATGAGGGACTGGAATCATGTCATGACTGCTACAGAGCGCTGAGTCAGGGCTACAGTGAGCCAAAGCTGCAATGCAGCCATTTCAAGCTGGCATTCGCACTGCAAATGGCCTGTCTAAGCTAAACTGGGCCCTAGCAGTCAGGTGTAAGACCAGAAGGCGAGGATGGTGGCAGCATAACCCTCCGCGGGCGCAGAGCTGGAGCGGGGGCCAAGTGTCTAGGCGTCCATCAGTCCACGCTTGCCGCTGCTGTCCAAGGCCCGGTCTCACCTCTTTTCTGCTCTCCCCCTGCGTACTGCAGGTTGCTACCCTCTTCCCTTGCCGTTCCAATGCTTGCACCCCACACCGTCGCTGCCTGAGGGTCTAGCTTATTAGTGTCACGTCTAGGCTAGAGTCTTAGCTCTACCTTGGCCCCCGCCTAATTTATTGCTCTGACTGTGTGTGCTCATACTCGTGTGCGTGCATGCTTGCTCTATGGTTTGCCTTGTGCATACATTTGTTTCTCAGAGCGTGCTTCGCGCAGCTCTGCTGTAAGTTATGTGACGTTTGGCATCACACGATTGGCTGACCCTCAATGTTAAACCTTTCTTTTTTACCAAAATGCACACACTACATCTTGGCAACTACAATTGCTTAGCTGCTGTGTGTACATGCCCCACCACCCAACCCCACCGAAATCGTGTGCTACGGAGGCATAGAGCCTGCGCGGGGAGCACTGCTAACATATGCAATGCATAGTGAGGGTTGCACTGAAGGGAGAGGGGAGCTGAGTGGCGGGCAGCAAACGCGGAGCTGCTCTCGACGAAGGCGGAGGGGGAGGGTTTGGGAGCCATTGCTGCTGCACTTGTGACCATGCTTGCCAACAACTTGTGTCTGCTTAGTGACTAGGCCTATGATGTGCAGGTGATTATTGCGTATGCATGCTCCATGACTAAAGCGTGTTAGTGATTGTGTTGGTAGCAATGTAAATGGAGTTGTTTTGCCCGGTTGTCAGCATAAAATCATGGTTGCTGCTGCATGTATGTCGCGCCCATGCTTGTACTACGCATGTGCAGACTATGCATAGGCAGGTGCACTCCACATTTATGTGTATATCAACCTCAAACGCTCACCCCTGTTCATATGATGCGGATTGTAAGTGTGCTTAACCACTAGCTTCATTGCAATCAGAACGTAAACGTAGCGCACATGATGCAGAGCTAGCTCTGGCCTAACCCCGCAAGTGCTTCCTCCTCAAGCTGAGGTGCGCCAACCTCAATGTCTGTACATAGGCAAGCACCACTACTCGAACACTAGTCAAATGATAGTCCAGTCATCATGTCCATCCCTATCTTTAGCATCTGACTGGTCCCAAGACTCATCGGCCCAGTCAGTAGCCTGCGCAAAATCTTTATGCGTGGACGTGTCTTGCACAGTAAACACTGGAGCGCCTTGTGAAGTTGCCACCAATTCCTTGGCGCTCGCGCAGAAGCTCTCAAAGTCCGCCGGATCTCTTATGTAGAACCCAAGGGCCACAGACGGGTCAATCTCCGCCAGAGGCATGTGCCTCACATCACTGCGACATAAGGGCAACTACTTAGGGGCACACAATGCACATGCACATACATGCATGCGCACACACAACACCAGGCGCAATATACCTGCAGAAGTATAATGGAGTGTCATTTTCGAGAGCGTCTGCTTTTGTTGCAACTTGCACTTCATGCGGGTCAAGGAACAGCACGTGGTCTCCTCTTGTGCCAACAAAGTAGTGGCTGCGCTCGGGCTTGCCGCCAACCGCGCCGGTGGATTGCGGGAACGAAAGCGCTTGCCGCAGGAGGGGAACGTAGTGAGGGTTGACTGTGGCGCCCGTGCCAAGCAGTACAGGGATGACCAGCAGCACAGCCCTCCAGCTACCACCAGAGCCTGCTTGCATGGACATGCATGCATCAACTCGCATATGCATCATCACTAGGATAGCAAGGTTCAACCCCGCGAAACGCTGTCATTGAACACCTGTGGGCATTGCCCACGCACAGGTGGTGGAGACGCGTACCTGTGCAGGACTGCAAGATTTTGTCAATGCACAGTGCTGGCGCGCCTCCTCTGCCATCCTCAGCCTCGCCAGCCACAACATGGACCAGTACTGACTGTGCCAGTGAGTCTGGTGCAGCTGCAGAGCACGGCAAATAAACTGTTATCCTATGACAAGGGGTGGGGCAACTGGCACCAACTTCGTGCCCACACTCACCTGCAAGAGATGCAGCTTCCATCGCTTTGCACAATGCATACGGACCGAGCCAAGCGCCAGCACGAACGCCATGTGGCGCTCCATAGTGTACAAGGTTATGTATTGAATAAGGGTGTGCCAAGCCTGGGGCATCAAGAAATAATCTGATAATGGGCAGAAGCGCCTGGACATCTACATTGCGGCGCCAGGTGCGTCCTAGTTGGTGCGTCAGCAAGGCCTGCCATTGATACACTGAAGCTTAGCTACTTTACAACTGCAGGCATGATCACTGTGCATGTTGCCAACCAGGTCTACATTTGCAACGCCTATTCACCCATGGATAAACACCCACCATGGCACTGTATCAATGACCAAAAGCTTTACCTGTCCAAGTAACATCTGTCCGCTTCGCAGCATGCACCCCCACCCGACATCACTTGTAAGCTCTGTGCCTGCTATCACCTCAAAGTCTACAGAACAGAAACAAGCGTGTCAGCACAGCAACCAGCGGTACGGCGGCCCTGCTGAAGTGTATGCTTCTATTGTAATTCGAGCGCGGGGTCCAAAACACTAGGATCAGAGCACCAAAACAGCAGAAGCAGGATTCAGAAAGTTTGAAGGCGCTGACATACCTCGTCGGTAAGTAAACCTAAGCCGGGATGTGAAGTCCCGGTAAAATGCGGCAAGTGCAGTGCCGTCTTCAGCGTCGTCCTTATCATTGCCGGGCTCAGAGCCTTTCTCAACCGCAGCGGTTGCTTCCTGGTCTCTGCTTGCTGGGACAGCTATATCAATGTTGTAAGGAACTCCCAGCAGGTGCAGCGGCCCGTCACACAGAGGGATGCCGGAGGTATCGCTACTGCTCCCCCTTGAGAATAATTCCTGTGACCGTAGCATGAAAGCACTTGTCATCCGGTGATGACAAAACACGGCCCTCTCTTGCCGGCACAACCAAGAAGGCAGGCGTATGTCTCCAGAAAAAACCAAGCGCCCACGTGACACAGTGCACATGCATCATTACTGCAGAAGCTGCTACTTTCAACAATTCACAAGCATTTCAACCATGAAGACTATATATGACGCGCAACATCAAGCGAAATCCAAGCAGCGCACTGCTGCTTGTGGCTACCCAAAAGCTGCGTGCAGGCAAGCTCAGCTCAGCTCAGCTCACCGTCAGTCGGTGGAGCGGCATGCGAACCGAAGGAGGCAGCCGCAGAAGCAAAGCCCGCGCCAGCCTTCGGCAGCCTCGTTGGCCTTCCAGTGTTGTTACTTGCTGCTGCTATTCCTTACCACCGCAACACCTGATAAGCTATCCAGCAACTACCCCTCTTTACCCTCTTTACCAATGCCCCCTGCTCCTTCCCACACGCCCTATGGAACAAGTCACAGCCTCAAACATGCCCGCCTCAGCAAGCAAAGCTCCTGGCAGCTTCATGCTTTGCGTAGGGCAGACCAGCACAGTAATGTAAAGCACAGCAGGGCGGGGAATTGAGGGAGGTGTCGCTTTCAAGCTGCAAGTCTAGCGTCGCTCTACGGCTGTCGCCCCGCCAAAGCAGCAATTCCGCAGAGGCGGCTAACCTCCAACGTTCTGAAAGTCGCCAGCTCCCCGGCGCGGTGTTCACAACGGCAACAAGAATAACGACACCAACGACGGCAACGCTGACGCCGTCCTCCTTACACGCTGGCGCAGCTGCTGCCACGCACGTGGTTACAACTAACCGCTCCTTCCAACTTCAACCTAACGGAGTTTCAAACTCTCCAAGCATCTCTGGAGAAACCGTACAGCGCAGCACAGAAGCAGCTTTCAAGTACAGTGCTGCTTGCGTTGGCCGCGGCATACAGTGTATGACACTGGTCACGATGACACTACCGCGGCACGGTTTAGCAGGCGGCGGCGCAGGCGGCGGTGGCGGCAGTGGTGTAGTTGAGGCCGGGTGTCTCCGCTGTCTCGGCAGTGGCTCCCGACAAGGCTTCCTCAACTTGTATCCTGCAGGTGAGAAAAGCGGTCGTGTGCAGTTGTTGTATGGTGGGGCCGACTGTGCCTTGGACATGCTGCTGCATGCCGGTGGCGTGGCCGAGGCAACCCGCTTTTCTGCTAAGAACCGCCTCGCCTGCGCCTGTGGCTACGCACAATCCAGATGTGGCTGGCTGCAGCTTTCCATGCACGCTGATCGCTTCTGAAAGCGGTTTGGTTTTCAGACAAGGCATGGTTGTCAGTGGCATGCCGGAGCAGCTGTAGCTTCTGGCTTGCAGCAATGCTTGGCAGGCTTTGGAACGTGTGCATTGTTGCTACGCTTACAGGAGCTTGAAGCAATTGTTGATGGCTCCTGTCTGTCTGTGCCCGTTTCTTGCTTGCAGGGGTGTCGAGGCACCACCCCTTGAACAAAAAAACACTTCTTCTCCAAGCATCCGGCGATGGAGAACATGGAAGAGGGCAATGCAAATGGTCAGTCCTCCAAGCCTGCCAAGAACGGCATTGCAACTGAAGCTGCCTACAATGATGTCCCAGACTCACTTACGGTAAGTTCTGCCGAGTGATGCATGCTCAGGAAACTTGCAGTGTGTGGCCATGCACTCATGCTACTACTGGAATTGAGGTGTCTTTCGCTGCTTGTCAACAGCAACTGCCTTTGGCCTGCTTCGTGCAATTAGTGTGAGAGGCAGCTGACGAGAGTTTTTTGTGCAGGTGCGCAAGCTGCAGCGGCGTGTCTCTTTCCAGCGTATTGCCCTCATGCTGCTGGGTCTCATTGCCGCGGTACTTCTGGCGTTGACCATCTGGCTGGCGGTCATCCGTCATGAGTAAGCAGACGACCTCACGAACATGTCATAACTTGCAGGCTTCAGTCACAATGTTCACAATTGGGTCTCTTGCAGCTATGCGTCAAAAGACCGCCTCAACTATGCGCTGAATGGCGTGGTTTTGTCCGCTGATCCACGCACCAATGTTGACAACTACATTTATGGCGGAAGCATGTTTGCTGGCAGCGGCTTCTGGGCTCAGCGCATCACCATGCCCGGTAAGGCTACCACAAGTTCGTCTCCATGACAACTGCCTCCTCGCTTTCTGTATGCTAACAGTCTTTGCACTGTATTGCTTGCAGAGGCGCGAAGTGACTTTGCAGCATTACCTGTGGGTGGCTACATCTACATCATAGGCGGTGCCGACAGTGACGGCAACGTAATGGACACCGTGTTGCGGTACGATCCGCTGCTGCATGAGTACCAGCCCATGGCAAGCTTGCTCACTCCACGCTGGCGCTTTGGGGCAACCGAGCTGAATGGTGCGCCAAGAAAACAAGCCGAATTCCTTCTCTTTGATTGTCCGTGCGCAAAACAGCACTAAATACTCGTATCGACCTTCAGGCCTCATTTACATTGTTGGAGGGTACGTTGGCACCAGCGATGCTTTACAGGATGCCTCCGTTGAGGTCTATGATATAGCGAATAATAGAAGCTCTGCGGGGCCCTCACTAAATGTTCAACGCGGTGACAATTGCGCTGCTACCGCAAACGGCAAGGTATGCTGCTGCTACTGGATATATTCATGGGGTTGTTGTTGCCGTCAACTTGTTCGTGCCCCGTTCACGCTGCAGGTGTACACATTTGGTGGGTACGGCTATGAATATGCAGACACGCTCAACAGCACGGAACAGCTTGACCCGGCCACTGGCAAGTGGTCGTTGGTCGCTGAGATGCCAACCCCACGTGGCGATGTTGTCTGCCTTGGGCTTTCATCAACGAATAAGATCTACGTCGTTGGTGGCTTCTATGTGAGTGCAACCTGTCCTGCATCTTGGCAGCGTCGTTGCAAACACATTTCTCGCCCGCAACGCTCACTGTTATGTGTTGACAGGACCCCACCAATCAATTCAGCCCCAGTAGTTTTCTCAACACTATGGATATATACGACCCTGTCCAGGACAATTGGTCCCCTGGTGCAAACATGAGCGCAGTGCGCGGGGACGCGGTAGGGGCTTAAGAATGTACAACCGTTGCTCTGGCATGCAGTACTAGATGAATGCGGGCACATGCATGCATGTGCATGCAGAGTGTGTTTAGCCACTGACATTGATGTTTTTGCAGGGACTTGCAACAACACCTAGTGGAGACCTGATGGTTGCTGGAGGTGAGACGCACGACGGCGAGCAGTATACACAGATTCCGCAGCACAGTGTTGAGGTCAGTTTCCGACTTGCTTTATTGTATGGAGGGTTTCATGGTTGCTGCTCGGTGGTCACCAACGGCGTGTGCAGGTGTACTATCCCAAGTGGGACGTTTGGGTACCCAAGGCGCCGTTAGGCACGGCACGCTTCCGTCATGCCCTTGCGAGCGCGTATGACTCCATCTACGCATTTGGCGGGCAGGAAGTATGTCCAACAGGTAACTGCAGCGCCACGGCTCTGTCCACAGTCGAGAACTTCCTGGATGCGTTCCACACGGAAGTCTTCATCAATGTTCGCGCCAGTGATGCTGTTGTCTAGGCAGCATAGTAGCCCATTCGTTGACTGTTGCGAGTACAACAGCACAACTAATGTAGTACACTTGGCGCTGCTCTGGCATTAACAGCCATAGTGCGTGTGTCTTCCGCACTGACCGTGCCAGTTGTGATTGATCATACAGTGAAGTCTCTCACAGTCTCGCTCAACAGTTGTTGTGCACTTTGAGTGCTACTTCTTGCTGTTTGGCTGCCAGCGTTGTGCTTGTTCTGTTCTCTGTAGCCTTGCATGTGTGCCATGCAGCATGCTGGCCTCAAAGGAGGCAATCGAACCATTGGAGATGTTTAGTAAACGGGCACAGCTGTAAACAACTGTGCACCGAACAGAAGCATGTACACCTCTACCTCCATACCCTGACAACATTGCAAATGCAGGCATACAATTCCGTTGTGCATTGTTTGAACATCACATGCGCAAGGCAGCAGCTGCTCTTGGTGTTGAATAACATGGTCATTCACGTGTAGTCGCTGAACGTTATCGTGACTGCAACTCTGACTGGATTTGGTAGCATAGCAGTGCAAGGATTGCAGAGTGTCTTTGTGCATGCGATTGTATACGGGTCGCTACAGCTTCACCAACTGCAGAGTAGCAGCCAACCACATCGACTACATAGCAAGTGCCGCGTTCAAACTGCCGCGAGAAGGCGCCTTGCTTTAACGTTACGCTCCCTATGCCCAAGTCTCCTGAGGCAGCCCGGCGCATGGCGGCGGTGAGGATGGCGGCGTCGGCGTGGTGCAGCGGAGGCACGCCGCTGTCGGTGGGCAGCATGCCGCCTGTAGCCCTTCTCAGTGGCCTCGGGCGGCGACGGAGCTGCAGCCTGCTCTGCAAGGGCATCAGCAAGGGCGGCAGTAGGATGGATCAGCTGCAGCTGCTGACTCTAGGCAAACAGCAGTTGGCTTCTCCTTGCTTCTGCAGCTATGAGGAAGCGTATAAGAAGATCCGAGAGCAGCGTAAGGTGCGCAAAAGCTCTGGAAATTGACCGTTGCGAGCGTCGCAGAAGCCAAGTCCCCTCTCGTATGGCTGGTTCACTCGCTTGAATTTACGCATGCGGCCTCCGAGCGTTGCCCAAGACGTTGAAATTCTTGAAAGATTCTTTTGTATAACTGTACATTGCTACAGGTCTTTTCAACTGAACCTTGCTAGGCCAGTTGTCTTTAACGTATTGTCTTACATGCTGGTGATGTTGGTTTGCAGGCTGCCAAACAGAAGCGGGATGCCGCAAAGCGTGAGTCGACTGCGGCCGCCGAGCAGGCGGCAACATCAGCCAATGTATATACGCAACGATGAAACGGCGCTGTCATCACAACCTCACTGCATCGCCCCATGTTGGCTGATCCCTTGCTTGCAATTGGCAGCAGGCAGAACAGAAGTCAGCTGCGTTGCCTCGAGTGGTTGCACAGGTTGGAGACGTGGCTCGACTGTCATACACGGTTCACCGCCAGGACAATGGCGAGGTTGGTCTCGCAACAACTACTCTCTCTCTCTCTCTCTCTCTCTCTCTCTCTCACACATGAGTGGCTTTACTCTCTTCAAGGTCGGGACTAAGGCTTACAGCGTCTGGTAGTGATGGTTGACAGGAGGTTGAATCCTCGGCCGACGTGTTACCTAGCTCGGGGGGTCTGGTTGAGGTACAACTCGGCTTAGATGCAGGTTTCACTCCCAAACAAGGTACATGCTTTTATAGACAACATTGACATGCACACCATGTGCGCATGGTGTTGATGTGCACTTGGTAGGTCTTGCCCGGGCCATGCACGACGCTGTACTGGGCAAAGAACTTGGGGCTGTTGTGACTGTGGAGGTAAGGACTGTGGGCGCACGCGCGCCCCCCCCCACCCCCCNCCATGCTGGTACCAAACTGCCTCTTCCGTGTTGGTGGTGCTGCCATCCTGTTGTCAAACAAGCGCAGTCTTCGGCGGCGCTCCAAGTACGAGCTCTTGCACACAGTCCGCACTCACAAGGGTGCCGATGAGAAGTGTTACACCTGTGTTTACCAGGTATGTCCATTGTGCAACAGGCCCCTACATGTGCAAGTGCATTGGTAGGCGGACAGTGCTTGTGCATGCCTGTGCAAGGCATGCATGGCAGGTTTTCTGATTGTCGTTGGTGCGCAGATGGAGGACTCTGAGGGCAACACTGGCGTGTCACTTTCCAAGGAAGTAATGGCTGTTGCTGGAGAGGCTCTGAAGACCAACATCACAACTTTGGGTCCTCTGGTGCTGCCCTTGTCAGAGCAGTTGATTTTCTTCGTTATGCTAATTGCACGGAAGATTTTGAAGATGAAGGTCAAGCCATATATCCCTGACTTCAAGCTTGCGTTTGAGCACTTTTGCATCCACGCCGGTGGTCGTGCAGTTATTGATGAGCTTGAAAAGAATTTGAGCCTCACTCCATATCAGACCGAGCCTTCTCGCAAGACCCTCTGGCGCTTTGGCAATACCTCGTCTTCCTCAATCTGGTATGAGCTGGCTTACTCGGAGGCTGCCGAACGAGTCAAGCGAGGTGACAGAGTATGGCAGATTGCATTTGGCAGTGGTTTCAAGTGCAACAGTGCTGTGTGGCGCGCACTGCGCAACATTAAGCCTTCCCCCGATAGCCCATGGGCTGACGAGGTTGGCCAGATGGCCGTTGCCGGGAAGGTTGACCTGTCATGATTGATCAAGTAACCACAGCTCGTCTGAGCATAAGCGTTGAGGACATAGCGGCACCAACTCCATGTGAGTTTTGCACACAACAATAAGCAAGCAGCGCCTTGGGTCCACTCAGGCATGACAGGCTGTAAGTGACAGGCTGTCATGTGCAGTGACACAGCGTACATAAACAAGGAGGTAGCTACCTCAACCTAATAGGATTGTATTGACAGCTCAGACTCTGTAAGGATTGTGCTGGGCTGCTGTGGCCATGATTTTGTTCATTATTGCAGGCGATGTGTCTTGTGCAAGTTGTGCAGTCATAGTCATTCAATGCTTGCTTTCTGGACATACACTACACCCCCCCCCCACACACACACACACCACCACGCATGAATGCCATTACGCATCTGTTTAACCTTAGTGCGTTATACTTCTCAGACATGCGCGTGGACTTCGGCGCCAGCATTGATAGTGTTGACTGCTTGTTTGTTGAACCGTGTTATTGTGTAGGCTCGACCAGCAGGGTCATGGCTGTTCAAAACAGTGGAGGCGTATGTGAACGGGGCATTTGTGGCTACGCTCACAGCAGATGAGCAGCGAAGACCATGGGCTGATACTGTGAGCGTAATGCAACACATGGATGAGCAATATCCCTTGTGTTGCAACTTGAACATGCACTATTGCTTATGTGATGCATCATGTTCTTGTGTATGTGGCAGCCTGTTCTTGTCAAAGTGAAGGTTGTGGCGTTGGAGCCGCCACGAGGCCGGCGGTTGGGTGAAGGTGGCAAGCGGGCGTATAGTGAGTTTGGCTGCGAATGAGTATGCTGCAAGTGCAAATGTGTCACGCGGGCTTGACCGCTGGGCTATGCCGGTAAGGCACCGATACGAGGTAGTAATGTATCAATAGAAGCTTAGTGGTCGTTGGTCTTGCTCATGAAGTTGGAGAGTAGGACAGAATGTCAGCTTGTCAAGTGAGTGCGATGGCGCATGTTATTGTCCATTCGTATTTGTGGTCAATGGAGATCGCTAAATGTACTTGTGTTCATCACACTCGTGCATACCCGTCACACACTGCCTTGTGTCTATCTTGCACAGTGTATGTAACATGTATGCTCAATTTCTTATGCTGCAAGTAATATATCATGCAAACATGTATTCGGCTGACGCGTGAGGAAAACAACACTCACCGACGGTAACCCAACTCGATGCTTCGATGCTGACACCCATGTTAGTTAGCATTCATTCCCATCAAAACTTATGTTATAGAACCACATCCCGTTAAGGAGTCACTAGATTGTTAGTACAATTATATTCTCATTGAATGATTGGCGATTTTAAACTTAAAAATGGAAATTGGATTTTTAATTTGATCTTAAGCCTGTGTTGATGATTGATAATGATCCGCATGCATTGACTCCACGTCATGTAAAACAGCATGACTCTACAAGCGTGTTCAGCTTGCTGGGGCACAAGCGCATACTACCCGTATTCGCGCTTTCGTTTACCAGGCTATGATAGCAAGGTTACTATTCTACACAAGAAAACATACCCGCAGTCTTCATCTTACCCTACGACAAGGGCATACGATTAGCATACATATGCATGTCTTTGTCATTTGATTGCGAGGTGCTTATAATGTTGGTATAACTTGCACTGTGTCTCCTGATACCGTATAAGCAAACATCGCACATCGTATGAATTGCACATGAAGTGCGCAATGTCAAAAGACTCTGAGCGCATTTGCCCTCGCAAGTGTAATTGCCCTCTCTTTTGGCAGTGACTAATTCAGCACACTCCTTTTGTTTGCCTGGTTTAAAGCACCACAATTGTTGTGGGTGATGGGCACTGCCACTGCGCTTGATGGCGCTTCAAGCGCAGTGGCAGTGCTGTGGCCGGCATCTGACCCGGAGACGCGCGATCGTCGATCAGTGACTGCATCAGCGCGGATCTCGCTAGCAATTGACAGCTGCGCAATGTTGCTTGCTTGCCCGCTGACACTCTGACCGGAACGGCGCTTTGAAGTCTGTACCTCCGCGTACGGTACGCCACCTTAGCTTAAACCAATCGTTGCGCATGGACATCCTGTAGGCTCTCTACACCGCAGCGCGTACCGTCGACATACTACTTGCACAACCGCTGCACAGTTTACGTTAGCTTTGAAGATTGGCGCACCACGCTACAAGCTGTGGCAGCTTACACCCGAGCCACCGAGGACTAACGTCGGTGCTGACTTTGTTAGCGTTGACAACAACCTCGCTGTACGCCGCAGTGGCTACAATTGTAGCCAGTACATTGTTGCTGCATGGGTGACCAGCAGGCACCGCTGCATTGCAATTATTATCCGTGCGGACAAAGTCAGGCCAACGGTCAAAAGCGCATCACTGACCGAGATCTTGTTGGACTTGAGCGGACACTAGCAGGGCTGCAAACCGGGCGTGTGTCCCCAAAGCCGGTGTACTTCGGCCATGCAACAGAGGGTTCAACTGGAATGGTTCGTTTTGCACCAAACGTCTGTTTGCGCGCGAACCATGCGAAATGCATGGCGCTGAAATTTTCAGCTGCGTCCTGCCAGCTGGCATGCCGTAGCAGGTGGTGGTGGAGCGGCGGCGGCGGCCGTGTTGGCGGGGTCGTTGGCGCGGGAGCCGGCGTTAGTGCTCGTCGTGCTTTGTGAGGTAGCCTGATAAGCTTACCGCCGCCCCATGGGCAATCCTCGGCCTCGTGCCACCGGCGGTGCGGGCCACGGCGCCCCCGCTGGGCCTGCAGGCGGCGAGCCTGACGCCGAGCAGCCCACTGTGCTTGAGAGTGCTTCGCTTCTGCCTCTGCACAAGCGTCTGCCCGATTTTCTTTCCAGCGTGAACATCAAGTACGTTAAGCTTGGCTACCATGCGCTCATCTCCCACGCATGGAAGCTGCTGGTCGTTCCCCTTGGTCTCGCCATCCTCGCAGAGCTTTCCGCCGTGCAGAAGGTAAAAAGCCTGCCACGCCTGGCTTGTGCAAGCATCTTGAACTTGGTGTAGCGTGCATGCGCGATCCTACTGGCAACAATCTTTTCCATTAAATCTTGCCTGCCTGCGCTGCATGCACTGGCTCCAGCATCTTCTGATTTCCCGGGCTAGCGTGACTATGTAAAGTTCAAGTATGCTGTCAATCGTCATCTTGCCCGCTTTTCTTTGAATTGTGAACTCGACTGTTCTGCGCTGTCCTTTTTTTCTCATTGGCAGCGCAGTGTGGCTGGTTAACCAAGCAGGCAAGTGCATGTCCTAGAGCTACAATGGTGTACACCTAGCATTGCCATAACTCACACGCGCTGGCACTTCGCCGTGGTTCAACAGCTGCTTGAACAAGTTGGCATAGTGGTTGTTTTGGGCCAGTCGTTGCGGTGCGGGCGCTTAACATGCGCTGGTGGCTCTTTCAGGTCGATCTGCTCGTGCTGTGGGAGCATCTACAGTTTAATCTGGTTGCGGTTGTATTATCGGCAGCCGCCATAGTGCTTGCTGCAACACTCTATTTCGTGCTAAGACCTAGGCCCGTGTTCCTGGTAGACTTCTCTTGTTACAGAGCTGAGGACAAGTACAAGGTTAATCACGATGTCTTCATGGAGGGCACTCGGGGTGCTGGTTGCTTCACCCCGGCAAACATTGAGTTTCAAGAAAAGATCGCGCTGCGCTCCGGTTTGGGAGAGCACACGTACTTGTCAAAAGGGCTGATGACTGTCCCCAAGGACACATCAATGGAAATGGCCAGAGCCGAAGCAAGGGATGTTATGTTTGGAGGTACAGTATTGGTGTGTGAGATGCAGTTGTGCTACTCTGCGTGCAGTTGCATGTACATTGTGAGCATCATCCTGCCATGATGATGATTACTTGCGTGCATCACTTGCAGCTAAGGAGCTGATTGGATTTGCATGCAGCTCTGCAGCAGCTGCTTGACAAGACGAAGATTCGCGCCAAAGACATTGATATCCTTGTTGTCAACTGCAGTCTGTTCAACCCCACTCCCAGTTTGTCGGCAATGGTTGTAAACCACTTCAAACTGCGGTCCAATGTACGCACGTACAACCTCTCCGGCATGGGTTGTTCGGCTGGTGTTATTTCCATTGATCTTGCCAAGGACCTACTGCAGGTAAGGGGTTGTGTCGCTGCTCCAGCTCGCGTTGAGCATGCAATGGCCCTAATGTTTTATGTTGCTGGCAGACACATGGGAACTCTCTTGCGGTGGTGATTAGCACTGAGAACATCACGCAGAACTGGTACTTTGGCAACCAGCGGTCCATGCTGGTACCAAACTGCCTCTTCCGTGTTGGTGGTGCTGCCATCCTGTTGTCAAACAAGCGCAGTCTTCGGCGGCGCTCCAAGTACGAGCTCTTGCACACAGTCCGCACTCACAAGGGTGCCGATGAGAAGTGTTACACCTGTGTTTACCAGGTATGTCCATTGTGCAACAGGCCCCTACATGTGCAAGTGCATTGGTAGGCGGACAGTGCTTGTGCATGCCTGTGCAAGGCATGCATGGCAGGTTTTCTGATTGTCGTTGGTGCGCAGATGGAGGACTCTGAGGGCAACACTGGCGTGTCACTTTCCAAGGAAGTAATGGCTGTTGCTGGAGAGGCTCTGAAGACCAACATCACAACTTTGGGTCCTCTGGTGCTGCCCTTGTCAGAGCAGTTGATTTTCTTCGTTATGCTAATTGCACGGAAGATTTTGAAGATGAAGGTCAAGCCATATATCCCTGACTTCAAGCTTGCGTTTGAGCACTTTTGCATCCACGCCGGTGGTCGTGCAGTTATTGATGAGCTTGAAAAGAATTTGAGCCTCACTCCATATCAGACCGAGCCTTCTCGCAAGACCCTCTGGCGCTTTGGCAATACCTCGTCTTCCTCAATCTGGTATGAGCTGGCTTACTCGGAGGCTGCCGAACGAGTCAAGCGAGGTGACAGAGTATGGCAGATTGCATTTGGCAGTGGTTTCAAGTGCAACAGTGCTGTGTGGCGCGCACTGCGCAACATTAAGCCTTCCCCCGATAGCCCATGGGCTGACGAGGTTGGCCAGATGGCCGTTGCCGGGAAGGTTGACCTGTCATGATTGATCAAGTAACCACAGCTCGTCTGAGCATAAGCGTTGAGGACATAGCGGCACCAACTCCATGTGAGTTTTGCACACAACAATAAGCAAGCAGCGCCTTGGGTCCACTCAGGCATGACAGGCTGTAAGTGACAGGCTGTCATGTGCAGTGACACAGCGTACATAAACAAGGAGGTAGCTACCTCAACCTAATAGGATTGTATTGACAGCTCAGACTCTGTAAGGATTGTGCTGGGCTGCTGTGGCCATGATTTTGTTCATTATTGCAGGCGATGTGTCTTGTGCAAGTTGTGCAGTCATAGTCATTCAATGCTTGCTTTCTGGACATACACTAGTATATACATTGTGTACGACGGTACACTGCTGGTTTGTTGATACCGCTACTGCCTCCATGAGCGGAACTGACTGTGACGCAGCTGTGAGCAGGTGATTAAGTAAAGTCAGTCATACATTACATGGGCAACATGGTCCATCGGGTCATACTCATGCTAACAGCGCTACACGGCTAGCTACACAACTACACCAGCGCATCTAAAGGCAAACCAGCAACGTCCGCCAGTGCTGTCAATTTCGTCAAGCCAGACACTCCTTGTGCGGCTGCCAATGCCAACGCCAACAACGCGGAAGCCAGCGTGCGCTGCAGCGCAACAGCCACACGCTGCCGGTACTGCGTCACGAACCGGGACAGGTAGCGAGCCTCCAGACAGCGATCCTCAATCGCGCGACGCGCATACTGCGATATCACACCCACCAGAGGCTCGCCCATAAGCCGTATGTCTCCAGTGCCAGCGGTACGAATGTGTCCGTCGGGGGGCAATCGCTGTACTTCGCGCGCTTTGCCTGCTCCGCTGCCCGCGCACTAGCACCCGGCAAAGCACGAGCGCGTGTGGTAGTGACATTCAACAGTAGACGAGCGTCACGACCCATCTCCGCAGCCACGTTGTCCATGCGACGTCGACCGCCGCCCGCGCTGGTGTCAGGCAAATAGCCAACCTGCTCTCTGCTGACGGAGTAGCCGGCCTCGCGCATGATGTCGATGAGAGCGTCACGCACCACATTGTGAACCCGCGTACGATGACCCTCCCACATGCAGTCCGTGAGATGAAGACCTCATGCGTCGTGCAGCTCCTCACCGCAAGCGCACGCCTGCACGCCCAGCAACAGCGGGTGTGGAAGCCCCAGCAGGTGGCGAACGGCAGTGCGAAACTCAGATTCAGACATCTGCAACTTCCTCCGCACAGGCACGCATAGTAGCCAATATCCCGCCCCGGTGCCTGCCGCTGACTGCAGCCTCATAACATCATCAGGTGTCGCGGCTGCTACGAAGACGCCCTGACCGCAGAGTCTAGCCTGTCGGTGAGATCCTCCTGTACGCGGCGACACTCGCCAGCAGCAAACGCCACGAATGAGCTGCTCTGCATTGTACTGACTGGTAGCTGCTTCAATGCGAGACGCAGGTCGTGCTGGAACTGCAAGGTGGCGGTTGCCACCTCGTCAATCGCGCTGGGTAGGGCGAACGATGCCACGGCTACAGGGATGAATCTGCGTTGAATGACGGAGGCAACCGCTGCTCAACCACCAATGAAAGCTGCGGGGGCCACGGCAGCACAACTCCGAATCCCGATGCCTCCCATCGTCACAGGCAGCGTCAGCTGTATGGCACCGGTGGCGTGTACGTCGGTGAGCTGCATGAGAGTGCCAAATATATCGCGCACAGCAGCGTCGAACGCTGTCAGCTGCTGCAAGAAGGTCTCGGACGGTGCCACTGTCCGCATGAGGTACGAGGGCGCGTGGCGATGCAACGGGATAATATCAGCAAAGCGACCTGTGTGTCTCTCATGCCTCCCAAAGTCTCCAACGTGGCTCGAGCGTCCGAAAAGCGCTCCTCATAGTATGCCTAAATACTTGCCGTCGTGCCCACGGGAACGCTCAATGGACTGATGCCCTTGGTGGCGATGGTGATGCTATTAGGGATGGGCATGGAGCGAGCATTGCGTGCTACGGTGCCGGGGCAGATCGCAACTGTCTTGTCCAACCTCACGCGCAGACCAACACCCTGCAATGCATCGCACAACTCTGCCAGTGCGAGCAAGACGTCTTCGTCTGGGCCGATAAGGAATGTGTCATCAGCCGGTGACAGTCGGGAAACGCTGCACCACCTCCGAGCCGACGCGGGTGTGCACCAAGGCATAGAGCAGGCCTGCTAATGGGTACCCCTGCCGAGTCCCTATGATGGAGGGTACGGTGATGACGGCGCCGCCGCGACGGTAAAACAACGAGGACGGCGCCGAGTAGAACAAGCGCACGAACGGGATAAGGTATGCGAAAGGTCCAGTTCGCAGCAGCTCAAACATGGTAGTACAATCAACACTATTGAAGGCGTTTGCAACATCAAGATGCAGCAACATGTGGTCCGGATGGGCCCGGAGAGCAACTCTGATGCCTTGCGCGACACTCTCAGCGCCGTTGCGGGTGGCTACGCTGAATTGCATTGGCTCGAAGTAGGTTGCCGCAATGTCCCGATCTTGACACGCCAGCATCCGCACAATCAGACACTGCAATATCTCCCCCATAGCAATACGCACTCCACCAATGGGCTTGCGCAGAGCAATGAGAGTGCAAGCAGCCAGAGCTGTTGGTGCCACTACAGGGGCACTTCCTCCTGCTAGCAACGAGCATACTCGAGAAAGTGACCAGAACGCCTGTTGTACTGGACTTGGCACTACAGCTGTTCTGGACTCTGCATAACGACATGCAGACGGCACCACGCCAACCCGCACCAGTCCGTCATGTGAGCCCAGCCCACTGAACACGTATTGGGACCGGCAAGCCAACGTATAGCAGCACATTGCTGATACAGCCGACATGCCTCTGCGTGACAACGAAGCACTGAGGCCCCTGAATACCGTTCAACTTCATGAGCGCTACACCGCGCTGGAACCGGCGTTCAAATGGCGACAAGACCAAGCGGCAGCAATCGACGCAAGAGCGCACGCCCTTGCCAATGCTCGCGCTGGCGTTCTTCAACCCACAATTGCTAGCCCATCATCCAGTACGACACCTCTCGCCGGTGGGCCCGACATTGATTAGACGAGGGCGCTGGCCCAACAGATCAGGGGGGTGATCGCCCCGCTGCTACCCGCCTTGTTGGAAGACTTGCCTGACGATCAACGGGATCCATGGAGAGGCTACCTCACACCGCAGAAGTGGACACAACGAGATGGAGCAGGTTCAATCGAAGAACAGCAACTTCGCACTGCCCTGTTGCGACAAGCAACCATACTGCACCGACAGAAAGGCATCGGCCTGAGACGGATGTTAAGGATGCGAGAAGATGGTACTGCGGCTCGAGTAAGACTAGTGACTTTGCTAGTCACCAATCACCGCGCAGTCCCCCTGATCGCCTTCGGCACCGGATTGTTCTGGTTGGACGCCTTCCTGCGCTCGCTACGGCAAGCCTATGACGAGGTTGCCTCGGCAGCCACTGACACCCTAGAAGGAGCACAAAAGGCCATACTGAGGTTGCCAGGGGTGGAAGCAGCGCGGCAATGCAGACGCATCGAAGCTCCTTATGAGCAGCATGTCCAACAGCCAGAGATTTACCTCACTGTGCGGGCGCGAGCAACAACAGTGCTGGAGGTGGGAGTGGTCGATGGCAGATGGGATGCCTACATGGAAGGGATCCTAAAGGTTCCCACCATCACCCACGACATAAGAGCGCGGCTCCTGCGCGCAGTGTAGCTCCTGCCCATGCCTTAAAATCACCGCTGATGTGACGTGGTCAACAACCCAACAGCCACTTGGGAAGGTACGCTGGTCAGGAAGGCAGCTCATGCAATACGCTGGACTTTTGTGGAAGAACAGGCTGCACGAGAGGCGGGCCCACAAACACCCGGTCCTCCAGGGTTTCCCCAACAGCCATTGGCTACGCCGCCAAGAATCACCCCGGCCACACAGAGACGCAATCCCCCTGCGCCAACCAGGGCAGCCACACGCAGCACCGCCAGCACCCAGGCCACAGCGTGTTTATCAACAGCCAAGACAAGGACGATTCGGGCCAGGCCGCGGTTAAGGAGGTGCTCAAGACCCAGCGGGTTGAGGGGCGCTTGCCGCACTGTGCTCGACACCACCGGAAGAGACTGCAGCACCAAATACCCCACGCACACGCTACCGACGGTTCAAGCGGCTGCGCATCCACGCCAATGCAGCCATGATCGCCAACCAAGGCAAGCATGTCACTATTAATGGACGAGCACTCAAGCGGGTGATGCTATACTCCGGAGCCCAGCCCGTCATCATCGGACGTTACCCTGCACGTGACCTTGGCATCACCAGCGCTGAGCAGATGCCGTGCCCATACGTACTCGACACCGCAACCAACAACCATGACAAGGTGATTGGCATCACCAAGCAAGCCCTCTGCATTCGCTTGACAGGAGTGGACCCGTCCCATAGCACCGAGGTCATACAGAAGTGTGTGGTCACCGATGCAGTATCCTTCCACCTGTTGTTGGGACAGGACTTCAACTTCCCTGTTGGCATGGGGCTGGACTGCTGGACAAAGAAGGCATGGTTTCGTTCTCATTGGGATGAGGAGGACGGAGAGGTTCAAGGATATCTGCCTGTCGAGATGGTGGCTCGCACTCGTTCCCACCGGAGGTCAGCTGCCACAGCTACCTACAAGTCGTTGTCGGCAACCACTAACAGGTCAGCTGCGACAGCCACCCATAGGTCGGGTTCGACAACCACTGACAGATCATCTGCGGTGGTCACCCACAACTTGGACCAAGACTCTCCTATCCCATATGACGAGTCTCACGAAGATGCCACTGAAGAAGTGGCCCACCAGAAACCAGCGGAACGCCGGTAGCGCGCACACGTGGTCGCACATCTACTACTGACCAGACCATGGCTCACTTCACGGTTCCCTCTCTACAAGGACCAAGCTGCTGTCCAGGAACAACACCGGGTGTCAGGAGATGGGGTGCTCCCTCCTCCCTTTAATCCCCTACCTCATCACCACCACCAGCCACGTCGCCCACGCCGCCGTCGCCAGGGGCAACTGCCGAAGCAGAAGATCCCCTGGCTAATGGCGGCCGCTGCGTTAGCAGCGTCGCCATGCGCGCTAATATCGACATGAGACTCATGTCTCATGTCGATATTGGTGTTACAGATAAGTAACACTACATTAGGGCCTTAACATAGGTTAACGGCCCTAATATGGCTTAATAGGCTGTACAATCCCGTTGGGACCCCTATTTCATCCTAAATAAGGGCGGGGAACCTCTATGGAGGTAGCACACCGTTACATTCCCCCCCACTTAGGTTTCAATGTCCTCATTGAAGGGTTAGCAAAGCCCCCCCACGAGTAAAGGAACGAAAGTAGTATGAGAATCAGGGCCGAAGCGGTAAAGATGTCTGCCAGCACCCTTTTACCGTCCGCGTGTGGACACAGTACTCCAGTACCCCCGAAGAATCTCCTGGCAATTGGTAAGATTCCTTTCGGGCTCCCTTGTATTGTGCTCAACACCATACCCTTTCCATTTCAGCAAGTAAAACGGCGCGTGTCCGCATCGAGGCTTACGATGAGTTAGGATTGCTTCCACCTCATACTCGAAAGTATCGTCGCCATCCACTGCAACGGGGGGTGGAGGAGGTTGAACCCGACCGTCAGAACGGTACGGTTTCAGTACACTCACATGAAACACATTGTATATGCGTATCGATTTTGGCAAGTTCAAACGATACGCGTGAGTGCCGACCCGATCAATCACTCTTAACGGGCCTATCCAGCGAGGGAAAAACTTGCGGGTACCCACTCTCTTGATGAATATATTTTGGTGCTGAGAAGCACCGAACAGCCCATATCGTAATTGGCCTCTCTACGATGCGCATCAGCATGGGCTTTTTGTCTGTCTTGCGCTGCGCGCAGACAGTCCTTTGCCAACGCCAACCTATCCTGCATGGCCGAAGCCATCTCGTGCGCTGCAGGTATGCGAGTCATGTCGGTAGCGGGCAACTTAATGTTTGCATGACTCAGTGGATGCACTCCATAACTCAAACAGAACCGGGTTTCCTGCACGCTCTCTTGCCATGCATTGTTAATCGCGAACTCAGCCATTGGGAGATAAACATCCCAATCAGATTGGTTCGGATTTACATAATGCCGGATGGTTTCCTCAATCACTTGATTGGCGCGCTGTGTCTGACCATCCGTCTGTGGATGGCAAGCTGTGCTCATGTTCTGCTGAATATGTAAGAAGCTGCATAGCGACTTCTAAGATTGAGCTACAAATCGCGGATCGCGATCAGACACGAAGTTACGAGGCAAGCCATGTAACTTAAACACAGAGGCGACAAAAACCATCGCTAACTCACGGAGCCTATTTCCGTGCGGCAAGGGACAATGTGAACCACTTTTGTTAAACGATCCACAAAAACTGCAACCAAAGTGTGCCCTAATGCTGTCTCCGGGAGCTCAATAATTGGGTCCATACTCACACTTTCCCACTTGCCATCAGGAACAGGCAAAGGTCGCAGCAACCCAGCGGGTTTCTGACGTAACGGCTTGTCACGCTGACATTTGTTACACGTGTCAACATAATGCTTCACGTCAACAGGCAACGATGGCCACCAGTACAACTGTTGCGCTGCTTTAGTAGTCTTGCGACCCCCAAAGTGCCCAGTATACAGTGGATCGTGTACTTCAGCTATGCATTCTATGCGCAACCCAGCGTGGTCAGGTATCACCAAGCTGGCGCTCATATAATACAAGTTGTCTCTTTTGTCAAGCTTTTGTACATTCTCTTGTATAGCGAACCATGGGTCTAATGCATACCCCTGTAAAACAGCTTTCACAAATTCATCATCAGGAGGCAGTGTACCCTGCGTTGCAAGCAACTGCGCACGCATAACTGCCAACAATGACGGACAGCGACTCAGAGGATCGGCCATGTTGGTTCTGCCCGGCCAGTATACCCATTCAAAGGTAAACCGCGACAGGAACTCATTTCCAGCGAGCTTGCCTACGCGACAAGTTTAGCTGTGTTGAGAAGTACACCAACGGGTTGTGATCAGTCACCACTGTTACCTGAACTCCCTCGAAGTAACATCGCCATGTTACAAGAGCATGCACTATACCAAGCAATCCTTGCTCAATGGTAGTGTAGTTCACCGCTGCTGGGATGAATCCTACTCTCATAAGCACATGGTCGGCCATCCTATAGCAATACTGCACCACACCCAAGGGTGGAGGCATCGCTAATCACAGTGAAGTGTTTATCCCAATTTGGCAATGCCAAAACTGGTGCCGAAGTCAAAGCCAGCTTCACTTGTTGCATAGCAGCTTCTTGTGCTGCTGTCCAAGAGAATGGGGCATCCTTTCGCAACAGTTTTGTCAAAGGCACCACAACTATAGAGTACCCCATCACAAAATTGCGAAAGTAGTTTGCCAACCCCAAGAATGATCGCAACTGATGGATGTTCTTAGGTTGAGGCCAATCTTTTACCACTTGCATTTTGCGAGGGTCAGGTTTGACACCCGCACCACTCACAATATGCCCTAAGAATGGCAACTCTGTCTTGCAAAGTCACACTTTGACAAGTTGGCAAACAAGCGATGTATACGCAGCAAGGCGAACACCGCTTTCAAGTGCTGCTTATGCTCTTCCTTGGTTTTACTAAAGACAATGATGTCATCCAAGTAAACCATAACATACTTGCCAAGTATGCCACCAGAAATCTTATTCATTTCCTTTTGAAACACTGCGGGCGCATTAGTCAATCCAAAAGGTAACACTTTGTATTGATAATGGCTCGAAGGTGTTCTGAATGCTGTCTTGTAAATATCAAAAGGATGAATCCGGATTTGATGATACTCACTTGTCAAGTCCAACGTAGTACGCATTTCCCGACAGTTTATCAAACACATCATCAATCCGGGGCAACGGGTATCGATTACTTACCGTAATCTTGTTCAAAGCACGGTAATCCACACACAAGCGCAGCTTTCCATTCTTTTTCATCATAAACAAGATGGGCGCGCCAAAGGGTGAAGAACTTGGTTCAATCAATTCCCCCGTGTAAGATATTGGGCATGGTGAGACAAACAAGATATTCGTGCACTTGGAAACACCTCTTGCACATCCACTTGTAAGTAAGTAATGGTAGGCAGTTTCACGGTAAGGTACCTTTCATAGATATCAATGAATGTGGTTGCAGAGCATGGTGAGGCACAATGTAGTCATTGCGAGCAAGCCCAACTTGAACATGGTAATTTTTTAATGCCGCTGTCTATGGGGGATGTTGTACTGTTCCAATTTGTACTCAAGTTTGTGAATATTAGTGTGATCGCGTTGAAACCCTTGAAGCGTGTTTTTAACATTGTGAAGAGCAATCATTCACAATTCTACAGGAGGCTAGTTATGTTACAAGAGATTGTGCATGTACACATTGAGATAACGGTTGGGTTTATGATCACGTTATTATACCAATGTACATAAGGGTAGTAGATTGTTTGCAAAGATACTTCACCTCCCACATTGCATTGCAATATATGCACATGCACATTGATGAACTATGTGACATGTTGCAGCATGTACACCGCAACTGTTAATCAACAATTAACATAAACCTGACCCTCGCAAAGTGCAAGTGGTAAAAGATTGGCCTCAACCTAAGAACATCCATCAGTTGCGATCATTCTTGGGGTTGGCAAACTACTTTCGCAATTTTGTGATGGGGTACTCTATAGTTGTGGTGCCTTTGACAAAACTGTTGCGAAAGGATGCCCCACTCTCTTGGACAGCAGCACAAGAAGCTGCTATGCAACAAGTGAAGCTGGCTTTGACTTCGGCACCAGTTTTGGCATTGCCAAATTGGGATAAACACTTCACTGTGATTAGCGATGCCTCCACCCTTGGGTGTGGTGCAGTATTGCGATAGGATGGCCGACCATGTGCTTATGAGAGTAGGAAATTCATCCCAGCAGAGGTGAACTACACTACCACTGAGCAAGAATTGCTTGGTATAGTACATGCTCTTGAAACATGGCAATGTTACTTTGAGGGAGTTCAGGTAACAGTGGTGACTGATCACAACCCGTTGGTGTACTTCTCAACACAGCTAAACTTGTCGCGTAGGCAAGCTCGCTGGAATGAGATCCTGTCGCGGTTTACCTTTGAATGGGTATACTGGCCGGGCAGAACCAACATGGCCGATCCTCTGAGTCGCTGTCCGTCATTGTTGGCAGTTATGCGTGCGCAGTTGCTTGCAACGCAGGGTACACTGCCTCCTGATGATGAATTTGTGAAAGCTGTTTTACAGGGGTATGCATTAGACCCATGGTTCGCTATACAAGAGAATGTACACAAGCTTGACAAAAGAGACAACTTGTATTATATGAGCGCCAGCTTGGTGATACCTGACCACGCTGGGTTGCGCATAGAATGCATAGCTGAAGTACACGATCTACTGTATGCTGGGCACTTTGAGGGTCGCAAGACTACTAAGGCAGCGCAACAGTCGTACTGGTGGCCATCGTTGCCTGTTGACGTGAAGCATTATGTTGACACGTGTAACAAATGTCAGCGTTACAAGCCGTTACGTCAGAAACCCGCTGGGTTGCTGCGACCTTTGCCTGTTCCTGATGGCAAGTGGGAAAGTGTGAGTATGGACCCAATTATTGAGCTCCCGGAGACAGCATTAGGGCACACTTTGGTTGCAGTTTTTGTGAATCGTTTAACAAAAGTGGTTCACATTGTCCCTTGCCGCACGGAAATAGGCTCCCGTGAGTTAGCGATGGTTTTTGTCGCCTCTGTGTTTAAGTTACATGGCTTGCCTCGTAACTTCGTGTCTGATCGCGATCCGCGATTTATAGCTCAATTTTAGAAGTCGCTATGCAGCTTCTTACATATTCAGCAGAACATGAGCACAGCTTACCATCCACAGACGGATGGTCAGACACAGCGCGCCAATCAAGTGATTGAGGAAATTATCCGGCATTATGTAAATCCGAACCAATCTGATTGGGATGTTTATCTCCCAATGGCTGAGTTCGCGATTAACAATGCATGGCAAGAGAGCGTGCAGGAAACCCGGTTCTTTTTGAGTTATGGAGTGCATCCACTGAGTCCTGCAAACATGAAGTTGCCCGCTACCGACATAACTCGCATACCTGCAGCGCGCGAGATGGCTTCGGCCATGCAGGATAGGTTGGCGTTAGCAAAGGACTGTCTGCGCGCAGTGCAAGACAGACAAAAAGCCCATGCTGATGCGCATCGTGGAGAGGCCAACTACGATATGGGCTGTTCGGTGCTTCTCAGCACCCAAAACATATCCATCAAGGGAGTGGGTACCCGCAAGTTTTTCCCGTGCTGGATAGGCCCGTTTAAAGTGATTGATCGGATCGGCACTCACGCGTATCGTTTGAACTTGCCAAAATCGATACGCATATACAATGTGTTTTTCATGTGAGTGTACTGAAACCGTACCGTTCTGACGGTCGGGTTCAACCTCCTCCACCCCCCGTTGCAGTGGATGGCGACGATACTTTCGAGTGAGGTGGAAGCAATCCTAACTCATCGTAAGCCTCGACGCGGACGCGCGCCGTTTTACTTGCTAAAATGGAAAGGGTATGGTGTTGAGTACAATACATGGGAGCCCGAAAGGAATCTTACCAACTGCCAGGAGATTCTTCGGGGGTATTGGAGCACTGTGTCCACACGCGGACGGTAAAAGGGTGCTGGCAGACATCTTTACCGCTTCGGCCCTGGTTCTCTTACTACTTTCGTTCCTTTACTCGTGGGGGGGCTTTGCTAACCCTTCAATGAGGACACTGAAACCTAAGTGGGGGGGGAATGTAACGGTGTGCTACCTCCATAGAGGTTCCCCGCCCTTATTTAGGATTAGATAAGGGTCCCAACAGGATTATACAGCCTATTAATGTCAGGAGAGGGGGTGCTCCCTCCTCCCTTCAATCCCCTACCCCAACACCACCACTAGCCACGTCGCCCACGCCGCCGCCGCCAGGGGCAACTGCCGAAGCAGAAGATCCCCTGGCTATGGCGGCCGCTGCGTTAGCAGCGTCGCCATGCGGCTAATATCGACATGAGTCTCATGTCGATATTAGCCGCATGGTGTTACAGATAAGTAACATTACATTAGGGTCTTAACATAGGTTAACGGCCCCAATATGGCTTAATAGACTGTATAATCCCGTTGGGACCCTTGGGACCTAAATGGCCACAAAACACACTTCGTGCTTTTGTGGCCTAGTGGTCTGTTACACCAGGTGGCCACTTGAGTAGTGGAATTTCACGTATTCCGGCGACAACAAAGTGTCACCGTGTTGGAACTATCTGGAGGAATAGGTAGTGGCCTCGCCGCTGTCCTCAACACCGGCGCGACGGTCACCAAGTACTTCTACTGTGACCCTGATCTCCATGCACAGATTGCCCTGGGCCACCACCTGCGCCACCTACACAAATGCTACCCGCAGCGACTGCCGCTATCGGCACTGCAAGGCAGTCTGAAGGCACTGCCACATGCCATCCGTTTAATTACTGCGGATCACCTCCTAGCGGTGGGCAACATCGACCTGCTGATAGCAGGATGGGAGTGTCAAGCACATCCAGAGCAGGCAGCGACCAAAGACTCGCTGATCCTCGCTCACAACTGTTCTGGGAACTGATGCGTGTCATTAAGATCCTGCAGAGCAGCCAGCTGTCCAGGCCTACAGGATACATCATCGAGAATGTGCACTTCGAGGACGATAAGCGCCATCACGTGGCCAACAGCTTCCGACAGGTGTGTTCTTTATTAGGGCATCCTCTCAGAATTAATGCAGCGCGGCATGGCTCCCGGGCTCAGCGCGTTCGCGCCAAGTGGACCAACCTGGCAATAGTTGAAGATCTCTTTGCTGCTGAATATCTGCACAGCAGTAGTCCACGCGATCTGACCGTTGACACTATCCTGGATTCTGGGCGCACAGCACAACCTGTCACCCAACACAATCACCAGCACTTCTACCCGTGCAACCAGCCTGGTCAACTACGTCGTGCGCTCCCCACTCTGATGTCTTACCCGGGTTCATACGCCTTCCGCAACCACGGCTCAGGCATGGTGTTGGATTCCAACACAGGCTAGCTAGAGGAACCCAACGCGCGTGAGCGCGAACGCGCCATGGGCTTCTCTCAAGGCAGCATCACAGGTTCCACGCTGACCAACAGTCAGCAATGCCAACTATCGGGACGCGCCATGGATCAGAACAGCATGGTATGGTTACTGGAAATGTGCTTTGCTCTTCAAAACCGCCATGTGTCCTTTCAGGAGCTCGGATACCTGGCAGCGGGGTGGGCAGATCGCGTGCAAGAGACCAAAGCGGCACACACCGCCCTCGAAATCGCCCATATGGAGGAGCAGGCAGCAGTCACTGTGAATAACATCCCAGTGATCGCCAACGCCACCTCTTGGTCCCATGCCATAAGACCACTGACTACAAGCCAAACGCGAGAACAACTGGAGGCTTTCCTCAACAAGTGGAGAAGTCAGTTCAATTTCAGCGTACTGGGGGTTTGCTCAGTCTACCAAATGGACATCAAGTTGGTGGACACCGAACCGGTGTTTCGACAACAGTACCGACTCTCCAAGTTGGAAGAAGACTTGGTGGAGCAGAGGTGCAAGGCTCTGCTAGATGCAGGCCTGATCGAGGAGTCCACATCGGACTTTGCGGCCGCGACCGTCATGCCCCTGGAATAGGATTTAGCAAGCAACTGGACAGACTGGGGCATGTGCGGCGACTATCGCCCCCTCAACAACAAGACCAAACAAGACAAATATCCAATGCCTACTGCAGAAGGTATCTTTGATGATGTAGGAGACCGCACCGTTTTTAGCATCCTGGATATGCGACAAGGGTACAACCAGACCGTCCATCAAGGAGGAGGACAAGCACAAGACCTCTTTCTGGGGCAACCGGCAGGTGTACCAGTGGAAGGTCATGCCCTTCGGACTAACGAACGCTCCTGCCAAGTTCCAGCGCGTCATGAACAAAGCCTTGAAGGCGCTGGACGTCGCGCGATGCTACGTTGACGACATTCTCATCTTCAGTCGCAATAACGACGAGCACCTGCAGCACATCGAGGAAGTGCTTGAAAGACTCAAGGAGGTGGGGATGACAGTGCACCCCGACAAGTGCACTTTCTTCACTCGCAAGGTACCCTACCTAGGGCACATGATTGTGCCCCACGGTGTGTACGTATAGCAGGCATTGGTGGAGGCTTTGGCGGCTATCCCTGCTCCCACAGACCTTACCCGTCTGCGTGCTTTTCTGGGCCATGCCAACTACGCTCGCTGGTTCGTGAAGGACTCCGCAAAGATCGCGCGACCCCTCAACGAGCTTCTGGAGAAGGAGGTGGAGTTTGCCTGGAAGGAGCCACAACAGCAGGCGTTTGAGGAGCTAAAGGGCAGGCTCACCGCCGCTCCCATCCTGCAACGTCCTGACTACAACAAGCCCTTCATCCTCCACACCGACTGGAGCAAGCTTGGGATGGGGGCTGTGCTGGTACAGCACGATGAAAACAAGAAGGAGCGGGTGGTGTCGTACGCCAGCCGAAGCAACAACAGCGCTGAGGCCGATTACAGCAGCTACGAGGGGGAGTGCCTCGCTGCAGCATGGGCTATCTTCTTCTTCAGACCTTTCCTCTTTGGTCAACAATTCCAACTGGGTACCGACCATCAGCCACTCAAGTGGTTGATGACCAACTAACATCTAATAGGGAAATTTGCTCGCTGGGCCCCGTTGCTGCAGGAGTATGACTTCGAGATCGACCACCGCGCAGGCCTCACCAACCAGGACACTGATGGCCTCAATCGCAACCCTCGCCGCAGTACCAACAATGCAACCGGAGCTCGGCACGAGCTCGGCCCCGCAGCAGCAGCTCCCACCATGGCGGCCATGTTTGCTGTGACCGCGTTACAATCAGGGCGCCAGATCAACACCACCTCAACGACAGAGGAGATTCTTGCCCTTGAGTCTACCGACCCCACAGTGACCACACCCCTAGGGGACGTCCACGCGGTCGCTATCGATGTCGACGACACCGAGCTGGCACCCACCGACACCAGGCAGGACATATGGCTGGACAAGCCATCACTCTCTTTCCTGCAAAGTGGCCGGTTTCCCTCCAACATGAGTGCACGAGAGAAAGATCGTGTCAGTCAACGCACCCGCCACTGTTGGTGGGCGGATGACAAGGTGTGCCGCCGCGTTATGGACAAGGACAAGGAGGTGCCAACACCAGCCACACGCGAGGGCAGCATCGCTGCCCTCCACACTGAGCTTGGACACTTCGGTGTCAAGCGTACCGTCAGCCTGGTAAAGGCGCAATATTGGTGGTATGGGCTGTCTAAACAGGTGCAGGGGTTTGTCAGTCGTTGCCAGCAGTGCGACATGGTACGCGCCAGCCTTAATACACGTTCTATTGCCGAGGACTCGACATCTTCGGAGACTTGGCAGCCTCGGCACGGGGCAACCGCTACATCCTGGTCATGATCGAGCACTTCTCCAAATGGGTGGAGCTGGTGCCATTACCCGACAAGAGCAGCAGAGGGGTGTCTCGAGCCTTCCGCTCCCATGTCCTCAGCCGGTTTGGCAGCTGCGCTGAGGTCATCACCGACCAGGGCACTGAATTCAGAAGGGAGTTCGATTCCCTTCTAAACAGATGCTACATCAATCATCACCGCACTTCGCGTGACCACCCTCAAGCCAACGGTCTCGCCAAGCGGACAGTACAGACTATCAAGAAGACACTCCGCAAGTACGTGCTGGAGTATGAGAGGTGGCTCTTGGATACCGACTGTTAAAGCAGGCGGCTTTGCGCGAGTACAACCCATACTACCTGCTCTTCGGGCGTCCGCCATTGCTTCTTCTTCTTGCACAGCAGGAAGCAGACCGTGTGGTGAACAACCTCGACGATCCCGACAGGATGCACCACAACATTACCACACGCGCCACGCTGTTCGAGCAAACCGTCCTGATGGCCTTCAACAACCTGCGCATCGCACAGCACCGCGACACCCTGCGCTGCAAGCGCGTGCGGAGCGGCTTCTACAAGGAGCGTCAACGGCGGTTTCAAGCAGGGGCCTTTGCCTACCGCATGGCAGCCACCAAAGACACGCTCGACACTTCGGTGCGCCGCACCGTCTACAAGGTACTTTAGGTGTACCCCACTGGAGTGCTGGATCTTCTTGGTCAGAATGGCGAGAGGTTGAAAGACAACATGGTGAACTGCGCGCCATGTCACCTCCCTTACATAGCAGGCTTCGCGCGCATCCAGCACCCTCGCCCCGCCCGCAGCACACGCTGTGAACGCTGCGGCAGTGCCGGCGACGACGCAGTCATGATGCTCTGCGATGGTTGCAACAAGGGCCTGCATTGCTACTGTCTGGAGTCCCCATTGGACGCAACACCCATGGAGGAGTACTGGTGCGACAATTGCCGCACCAACAGTCCTTCTCACCTGCGTTAACAGCTGAGCTCTGGAGCTAGAACCTCCCCAGAAGCTCGGAGGGGTGGCTTGTTGACTGTGTGTCCTACAGCACAGCATGTACACTAAGGAGGACACCGCCTCCACATGTCCGTGTGACTCAGCACCGGTAGAAATGGATTTCGGCAAATCAGGTTGGATCCGCAACTTTGTAATGGACGAAGCCGGACATTATTTGCGGATTTCGCAAAGTTTATAACGGATCCGTATATATGTTGTAGCTGCAGCCAGAATTTTATTGCGACCGGTCACAAACGGCAATCCGCCGGTGATGATCGTAAGTACCGGATCCCCAACAATGTTAAGGATGCGGTGTTTACGTAATCAAGGGTTCAGGCCGTGAGAAAGACTTGTACAAGTCGCAATTACAATTGTGACCAATTCGTTAACAGTGCGTCTTTACTCCCGAACGCAATTGAGGACTCGACGATAATATTATAATGCATTCAGGTTGCATGCTAAAGCTGTACACATCATCATTGAAATCGTGACCGGCTCCATCAATGATACGAGACTTTATACTTAACAACGCGAAACGCTAAGATCGAGCCTTCCATTGATATAAACCATATTAATGTTACGACCACATCATTGCCAAATTGTCAGTTCAACCCCGCGGCCTGCTAGTAGCAGGCCGCGGGGCAAGCAAGTAGAAGGCTGCGACTTGCATGTATAATTATTGGTAAACCGTGGTAGCACATGAGGTAAACATGTAAAGACTTGACTAGAACTCCGCAACCAACCTTGCGCCAGCAGGTGACGCAGGGCGCATAATGCAAACATTTGCCGGTCTTCCGCGCTGTGATTGGACAAAACGGCAAGTCGAACAAAGTCTCCCTCCCCAAGTCACCTTTATAGTGGTACAGTCCACCTTTATCTTTTTGATACCAGTGGTATATATATGTAAATACCGCGGTGTATATATGTATATACAAAAATATATATATATGTACGACTATATATGTATATGTATAAAAACATATATTTGTATATGTATATATATATACATATATATATGTATATATACATGTATATATACATATATATATGTATATATGCATATACCGGTAGTGCCGTTGTATGCAGCTGTTGGTGCATGCGTGATGCATGCATTGCGGCATGTGAGACAATTTGAGGCAACAGGTAGAGGTTGTATGCTTTACCAATGCGATAATGGGCGTCTCGTGTCGTCGTAGTCTAGTTGGTCGGTTGTTAGGTCGTATGATGTTGCTTAATCCAACAGGTGCTGCCGCGCAGGTTCGAAACTCGATGGAGACACGAAAATCCTTATGCTGTGGCTCTTTGGGTTTTTCGCCGCGAACTGCGGCCATAACATTTCTGGTTAGATTACGCATCAAGATTAATCTCCTTGATACATGATCCAACCAAAAAATGGTTTATGATGTGACTATAATTAAGTTCAAAAAAAGACGGATACCGAACTTAATGCACACCAGCTAATTGACCTTAATAGCAGCTCGATATCAAACAAAGTTGTGGCTGCAGCCGCAAAGAGTGCAAAAATGGATATGTTGCTTGCATATGGATCTCTAAGTAAGTTATAGCTGAATCTCCAATTAATTTGTGGGCAAGGCCGAACTGTTGGGGGGCCATTTTTACAAGTGCAGCGGCAGTGGAGCAGCTCCAGCAAGCACTCCTTGCCATACGAGCTGGGTTATCTTTTACTGTTGCTATACGTTATAACATGTTGCAGCGACAGGGTTAGCAAGCCTGTCTCTTCCTGTAGCGGCCCGAGACAGTGTGACCCTCGACTCCCCTCAACCCGACAGCTGCCATGCCTAGTGCCTACACATACCAGCCTTCATTGGGCATGTCTACATCGAAACCGTCGCCCGGCCTACCAGCATACCAACGCGCGCGCGTCCCTGACCAGTAGCTAGGTCATGACTTCAGGGTAGCTCACGACTATAGCCTACATAGGCACCGCGCGTAGCTGTTCAGTTGTGAGTTCAGTTATAAGTAGTGTTCTATATTGAAAGACAATCGATGTGGAAAAAGCCTCGATATGACCGTTAGCGTATGTTCTAAACAGTCATAATTTGACTTGTATAAGTGGTCACAGTGTTCACCGGATCAGCTGGTGACACTGTGAGTGAAAAAGCTAAGAGCTTGTGAAACGACTTGAACTGCGAACACGCCATCCCGGTTACCAAGAACCCCCTCACTGTGTGAGAGCCTGTGCATGCTCGTGTGTGCATCATGATTGTCATCGCTGTGAGCTTGATGTGCCTGGTTGCAGTGTGTTTGTTGGCATCAGTCAGGGCATAGTATCCACGTGTTGCTTGCTCATTCACCTCGCTTAACAGTGTAACACAATTTTTGCTCATGCAAAGAACTGTGTAAACGGCACTACCTATAAAGTGGCTTGTTGACTGTGTGTCCTACAGCACAGCATGTACACTAAGGAGGACACCGCCTCCACATGTCCGTGTGACTCTCTCTGCGGCAGCGGAGCAGCTCCACCAAGCACTCCTCGCCATACAAGATGGGTTATCTTTTACTGTTGCTACATGTTATAACATGTTGCAGTAATAGGGCTAGCAAGCCTGTCTCTTCCTGTAGCGACCCGAGACAGTGTGACCTTCGACTCCCCTCGACCCGACATTTGAAACACCGTCTGTGGTAGCTACCCCATCAGCACGCTGCTCGCAAGCGGGCAAGGCGGTTGGTCTGCTATACCTGTCCGCTAGCGCGAAGAAGACATCGTGACAATTAACGCGCCACAGCAGATGTACGCGGACTATGGCCTCCCAAACATCAGGGGCGGGATTCTGCATGGCAAACAGCGCTGGAAGTGCCATGGATGACCTCAGCCGTACCCATAGCGAATGCAGTTCCTCTAGCATAGGACGTCTCATACTTGATACCATGGATATGCGCTGTGACTACCCTCCTGTATCATCGAACTATGAGGCTCGGGTGTGGTGCACAGTCGTGAGGCTTAATGCCACACTTTCAACTGATTGTTTCATGTTGCATTCACCATCCGATTGTAAAAACAGTGGTGCAATGATAGCTGCCCATTAATGTACACGCCCACATGCAAAAGTTTTTAACATTCCATTAGCAATGCCTAACTGATTGCTATGCTCCTAATTCATAGTAGTGAGACGAGTACACGTGGTACGTGGCAGTGCAGTGATTGTTTACCCATCACTCGCCCTCTTGTACACGAACGCTGTCTTTACTCAACATGGGAGCAGTTGTACAATGCCTTTCACTTGCTTTGGAGTCATAGCATTGAGATGTGGACCCCCTCGACGCTCTTCCCATTCCAGAGCGATGCACTTTGTGCGCTTTGAACGTCCAGCTTCATGAACTAGCGGATAAACACAACCTCCTTCCACACGCGCTCGCCGTTACCACCCCACACTACCACGCGCAAGAAAAGGAGTGCCCGAGCCCACCACATCATGTTCACGCTGTTCTCATCACCTTTCCAACTCAAGGGTAGACAACCAAGGCCGCCAATAAAACATCCCAGTTACGCGCGCCATGTGGACTTTTTATGTTATGTACACCGCTGCGCCAACGTTCACCACACGAACAGCACGCCACCCGTCGGCCAACACCAGTTGTTCTCTCTTCAACCAATTGTTCAGGGTGGCAAGCAGCTTGTTGAAGAATGGAGTTTTTAAGGCGACTTGGCGGCTACGCGCAGAACCGCTTCAGTACGGGCTAGACTCCCTCCTCGTAAGCGCATCCATCCGTAGCAGCTTAGCCATCTTTTCCATTACAGCACTGCTGCTGCCGCGCCTGCGCCATGCCCTACCGCATTTTTGGATCCACGACCGCTCCATCCTCTTTCACGTATTTCGCACAGCTCCAAGCCTTTGGATGCGCGCCTGATAGTCCCGTTGTTGACGCCACCCGCCCACTGTTTGTGAATACCTTGAGCGTGCGTCTACTACCATGCTGCCATGCGGTTGGCGCTGAACTAATCTAGGTGTCCCGCTGCTGTTGCCGACCCGTGAGCTGATGCAACTTTTCAATCTTCTAGCCTAACTTTTGTGTCGAATATGACGACAATAGCGGATGTAACAGTGCACATTTAAAGGCAGCCAGCTCGTATCGGCTGTGGTAAGGGTCTCTTGTGTGTTCGTGCGCCTTGAGCGACTTTGTATTCCATGGGCCAACAACGCGGCAGCAATTGTAATGTAAATGTTGCCGTCACTGTCGAGCAGCAAACCGTTTGCAAGAATCGGCAGCAGCTGCAGCACCGCCACTTTCTCCACCACCTGAAGAGAGTGGTCGGACATGAAGGAATCTACTGTGCTTATTGATGCCTTGCAGTGCGAAACTTGTAAAGTAGCCTTGCAAGCATTTATCGTATGCACATCCGCAAGTGAGCACGTGTCGTTGCTTTTTGTGTTAAAGATAAAGGCAACACCAAAGACGTACATGGCTTGCAAAATCTGTCTCGTGGATGGAAGCTTGCGTTCCTTTGCAGCATCGTACACAGTAGCAAGCAGGTGGTCAATGATGCCTCCCAGACACACATTGCGTAAGGGGCAAGGCGTGAGTAGCAGTACATACATGGTCGATACATGTTTGCTCAAGTGCATGGACTTTGGTCCATTTTTACACGAATAGTTTGGACCACATATGGCCCATACAACTTTTTGGAATTGCGCACCATATATGTATGGTGCAACCCCAAAATAACCTGGGATTGTTTACGTGAGGTTTGGACAATACATGGTCCGACTGTCATTTACGGCTGAACCATATGTGGTCCACCAATTTCACTTATCAGGGGGAAGTCCCGGTTCAGCGGTACGAACCATTCATGTTCGGGTGATGTCAATTCGTATGGCACACACATGATGTTTAAGGCCACTTAGGCCTTATCATTATGCGCTATCATTATTCATCATAGATTACGACCAATGATACGACACCAACCTCGCATTGTGAAAATCGTCATGCTTCCTTGATAGGCGGTGGGGCTTTGCAAAAGGGGAGGTGTGTACAAGTGTATACGGCAATCCGTCATATGCATGTACAATAAAATCTTTAACAATGCCAATATGATTGCATAGAGGCCATGATGGAGCGGCAAAGCATCCGCTCTTTGAACTTGGAAGGGGGGTGGTGGTGGTAAAACATGCAAATAAGCCGATGCGCTCGTATTACGAGTGCCGTAGCAACATCTGTTGCAATAGGTGTTAGCTAATTACAATTTGTCTAAAAAGTTATCAAGATTAATGTGCTTGAAAGAAATTTAAACAGCCGTATCTGTTACTTGCTTTTGATTATTTGACAGCTAGGCAAGCATATGCAATGTCATGTTGGCTACCCGCATCTATCAATGTGCCGTAAAATCTTTGTATTTCGTGTTAGCTTCGAGATTGATGTCAATTTCGTTGGTATCCCGTGTAGCTATGCATTTATATACACTAACTAGGATGCATACAATTGGCCGTCGGGTCGGTGATTTTCGTCTATGTGTGCTCAACGAAGTTGTCGCGGCACTACGGTATTGTTGCATGTGTTCTTGACTTGGCATCTGGCATGCTTGAATTTCATGCAATGTCTGCAACAAGGTGAGCTTGGGTGACCTGTAAAGCACGACGGTTTTGCCATTTGCGGAACATGCGTGACAACTTTTCGGCTTTCACGCTTGCTATGAAGTGTCGCGTAGGTCGCGCAGATCCTGAACCAGATCCTGAACCAGATTCCGGGGCTGAGCGTACGGCAGCTGGTGCACTGATAACGACAACTACCGCGGCAGCCGTACTGCCTATGCCACGTGTCCGCCTGTGACAGTCTGTTCGGCAACATCATGCGACGCGCCAGAAAAAGTGCAGTGCTGCCACACAGCACCGGCATCTACCGGACAACAACCTGTGGGCCGGTCTGACATTTGTACTTCGATGCATCAACAGCAATCAATATGCACTCGATTGACTAGATACTTACAACCATGCTCATGCATGCCACCGCTGCGGCGCCGCACTCTTCGGGCCGCATTGCTGGAATGCGTCACACCTGACATTTCATAACTGCCAACGCCCCTTCAGCGGACACCTCATCTCGCTTCGCTGACAATTGAATGCATGGATCTTTGTACGGTTGCGCATGGCAATGATGGCGGAAACGACGACGGTTCGCGGCGCGGCACACTAGGGTACGATATCTCGGTCTTTTGTTGAACGCACACTTGTGCAGGCGGTTGAACGCTGCCCGGCTGCTGCAGGCATTCAGCAACCCGCAGCGCGCGTCGCGGCTCAGCACCTTAGAGAATTGCCACGTGAGACGCCGACTGTGTTGCTTCGCTTCCCGCAGCAAAAGTTTCAAAAGCCAAATCTTCGCTAAATCTTCCTGCCTGCGGACAGGGGATCCGAGGTTAAACAGCGGGAAAACCTTGACCGAGAACGGCCGATGGGGCGTGCAGCGCGGCTGAGTAACCGCGAACCCCTTCCTCATCGACCGAGTTGTGACGTCAACCGAAGTGTCTAGGTCTGACCGGACCGCAGTTAGGGTTTCCAAGCCGCCAGCAGTAACTGTAGTCGAGTCGCCGTGGCGGCGGCAGGGGTGCAGAAGGAGGCGGCGGCGGCGGCAGGGTTGGGGAGGTGCAGCAGGAGGCGGAGGATGTCGGCGGCGATCCGTAGCAGTAGAAGTGGGTTGGGGGTTGCGTGGCGCGTGTGGCGTTGACATGGCTATGGCCGCAATTCAGCCCCTGGTTTGGCAGCGCGGGTATTCCGGCGGGCCGTACGGCGGCGGACCTGGAGGCGGCCTCCTGTTTGGCTACTACAGCAATCAGTCCTTTGCGGCTCCCCTTCCGGTGGACGGCGCTTCTCCAGCGGAATCAGGCGACAACAGCTCTGCCGCTGCCGCTGCGGCGCTATCTGCTTGGCTGGGCTCGGGCAAGCGCGCGAGTGATGATACAGGTCAGTGTTTGTCTTTAGTGTGTCATCAGCTATGAGCTTATCTAAGCATCCGATTGCCGCAGCATGGGTTTTGCGTACCTTGACTTGACTGCTTGCAATTAGCGGTGGCGCGTGTTTGTGCCGCCGATTGGCTTCTATGGAGCTTGTGTAAGATTGTGGTCCCAAGGTTTTGTGCTGGCGCTCACATTTTCATATTTTACGTGACCGGCAGTTCCCTTGACTGTGTTTGCCGTAAGACGTGCTAACGAAGCTTTCCCGGGTTTTGCCCCGTTGCTTCTGCTTCAGCCTCCATGCATGCCTTGTGCTTGTGCTTCCGGTTGCCGCGAATGTCCATTGTGCTTCACTTCATGAATGATATCATGGGTATGACGTTGGGTGTAATATTCACATGAATCTGTTGCAATCTGGGCGACTTTTACTGGTCAATCACATAAGCAGTGGCTGCAACATTGCTGTTGCTAGAGTTACCAGATGACGGCGGGTTGTGTTTGTCAGTGATTATGTGAGCAGTTTGTCATGTATGGTTGAGTATCCGCAGCACTTTGTGCGTGCAATCTCACATTATTAGCAGTTGTTTCAATGCTTGACTGGTTTGTGCGAGGAAAGCTGCGCGAGACCATTGCTGACGGCCAGGGGCATGTACAGGTCCTTCGCCGCTGAAGCGTGCAAGGTCTGGTGTTGGGGAGCTTACAGAGCAGCTTGATCAAGCGCAGCTGGAGGAGACTAGGGGAGCCGCACCTGCAGGCGCGTTGTCGCCAGCAGGTTACCCTCAAAGGCCAGGCGAGAAGGACTGTGTTTTCTATTTGCGGACGGGGACGTGCTCTTTTGGGGAGGGTTGTCGTTTCAACCATCCCGTCCGTGTTGATCGCATGGACAATATGGCGACCACTGTGCACCCTGAGCGTCCAGGGCAGCCAGAGTGTCCTTACTACATGAAGACTGGAACATGCAAGTACGGCGCAGTGTGCAAGTTTCACCACCCTTCCATTCTTGGGTTGCCAAGGGAGCCTCCAGAAGCCTACGGATCTGGGGGGCCACCTGCACCTCTCAACTCTGCTGGCCTGCCCCTGCGGCCTGGAGCCCAGTTGTGTTCTTTTTTCATGAAGACCGGCACTTGTAAGTACGGATCAGGTTGCAAGTTTGACCACCCGGAAGTAGTATTGCGCCATGGTGCAGCGCCCGCCCCATACCCTGGCCCCTTTGTGCAAGACCTGTCGCACGCAGCGCCCAGCTTCCTCGAGCATCAGCTTCGACCACATGTGTCGGGCATGCAGCCACCGCCACAGATGCTTCAGCACCAGCATTCGCTATCTAGTTTACTGCCCGCTGACTTTCCCTATGCCTCGTCTCAGTCGTTTCCCTCTCCGAACCAGCCCTTCGCTTCAGTGCTACTGGCCCCTGAGCCCACTGGACCCCTGCCTCAACGCCCAGGAGAACTTGACTGCGCCTTCTACATGAAGACTGGGAAATGCAAGTATCTATCTTCCTGCAAGTTCAACCATCCCCCTGGCATTCGCCCTGGTCAGCCCGGTGATTATCCTATAGCTAAACCCCCTGTAAAGCTTAGTGCCACTGGTCTTCCACTGCGCAAGGGAGAACCGGCGTGTGCGTTCTATATGAAGACAGGCAGTTGCAAGGTATCACGTGGTTTGCAAACTGTGATGCGGACATTGCAATCTGTCCTGGTGTGTGAAAACAGTTGTCCTGTAACCAAGCTAGCAAAAGCTGCTGTTTTTTTTTCCTGGTTTTTCGCTCAAGTATCTCAAGTATCTCGCTCAAGTGAAGCTGTAATTTTATTTTTGGTGGTTTCCTTGCCCACTGATGTCTTGTGTTGCGCAGTTTGGGGCTACTTGCAAGTTTGATCATCCTTCCCCGGCAGATGCTGTGGCTGCTGCTATGGCCGCAGCAGCGGCCGCCGCCAACTTCAATGGGATAGTGGTTGCTGTTGGAGAACCTCATGGTGTATCACCACCAAGAGGAGCGAGCCCTGGCGTTGGACCAGAAGGTAAACATTGGGGTTTTTAGTTCAACCTGGTGGCATGGCAAGTGGCCGAATGGTTGTGGGTTCCTGACACGCTGGCTTGTGCAGAGCGCATGAGTTGATTTTGGCAGGGATGGGGGGCTTAGAGCGCGGTATGCTATACTCTATGGTACAAACGCCTAACAGCATAAGGCTGGTAATGGGGATAAGCTAGCAGCTGTATATGCACCATCACCTTCGTTCTATTGCACGATATGGAGCCGGGCAGAGGGTTTATCAATCTAATATGATCTCATTATGTAGTTGTGTAAAAGTTGGTACGGGACTTAATTACTGGTGAACTGTAGCAGACTTGTATGTAAGCAGGTTGCAGCTATAAATGTTGCAGGTTGGTGTATAGCAAGTGAGATATTCATGACCAGATCAGTTCATGAATTATAGTTGTGTCAGTGTCACAATTCAGGTTGATGCTGGTTGGGATGAAGTGTTATCAGCGTAGCGCTGCTATTTTGCACAATGAACACTGTGTGATATCATGATGTCATGGGTGCAGTATGCATGCGCATACAGTCCGCATTGTTTGTACACTGTCTGTAGTGCAGGTAATTGACATTTTTATGCATTGCATATAAGCCACTTGTGGACAAAGATTGTATGCCACATATAGCGCATGCATGGTACATCAGTCAGTCACCACGATGCATAGGGTGTCGTTACAAGCGGCACACGCCACAGATGCTCCACCGCAACTTATATCAGCTACCACCGGGCTACTCTACCTACGCTACCACACTACCTATTCACCGTCACCGTAAGTCATACAAGCATGCAAGTGCTCAAAGTCATGACCTGTACAGCATGAAGCAGCAGCATCAATGACGGTCATTGTGGACAATAACTCCAGCATGCAGTCAGCAGCATGTGCAAGCCTTCCGCCCCTCTCCCTCCTCCTCCTCCCACCCCTCCTCCTCTCCGTTCTCTCCTTCTCTTCCCACAACGGCTGCTGCATGGAGACGTTGTAACCCTCATTGCATCGTAGGTCAGGGCCCCTCTGCCCCGCCCCTCTGCTCTGTCCCTCCGCTTCCTGCCTCGGTGCGCAGTGTGGTGTAGGATAGGTGGTGAAGGCCCTGGGTATATGAATTGTGTTGGTGTGGATGGTGTGTGCTTGTGTGCTGACTACTTGCAGATGAGCATGTCTGTGCGGTGACTACGATGCATACCCTAAGCATGTATCCATGTCTTAGGGGGAGGTCTAGGGTAGTGTAGCATGTTAGGTAGCAACAAGCAGTAGATACTAGCCCGGTGGTGGCATATGATCATGCTTGCGTGCTGTTTAAGCATACGCTAATGTGCTTCTGCAAAATGCATGTACAAAACTGCCTCGAGCATATCCTGTACAGGGGCATCTCATGTGAGAGGGTTTTGCAAGTCGCAGCTTGCATTGTGCAAGGAAATTCAACTTTGACTTGGTGGGTTGCGTTGCATGGCAAGATCACGGAGTTGATGTTCGTGCCAACTTTTGCACAGTTACACATCAGTATTCAGAAGCATGCGTTGCTGCAATAGCTGGTCGTTATTTTGCCCCTCCCCCCACCTCGCTCAACAACTCCCTATTCCACACTCGTATGTGACTTGTGTTTGCACTCTACAGGTATCCTTTCCCCGTCCTGCTGCTGCCCTGCTCGTCTTGCACACTGCATAGGAAATAGCCCCCGAATAGTGTAGTTAGGTTGCTTGCAGTTGTGTTTGGTAATATACTGTGCCTGCCTACCTATGCATATGCCTATTCTTATTCTTATTCTTTGTGGCCCCTTTCATTACACTACCGTATGCGACTGCCCGCCCTGCTGTTTGCTGCCCTCCCCCGCTTGCAAGTGCTGCCTGTGTAACTGAGCGGCACTTACCGCCCAGGCGTTGCGACAACCATCACTCACTGTCACACTGCGCTACCACCTCCTAACTGCTACTGCTGTTGTTACACTACACCCGCCACTCCTACCACTGCTAAGGTGCGCGAAGGCACACCTTTGTATTGGTCAGTACAACCTTTGTCCACAATCGGCATCCTGTGCATAGGCCCCATGCTCAGCACATGAATAGATTTGCAAAACATACTGCCTGCAAGTAGCTGCCTGCAGTATCTGCAACATTGCCCCGCGCGCCCTTGGGGTTGGGGAAGAGGAGTGACAATCCAGGACTATCAGCACAGCACATTTGGGCAGTACACCAACTGAAATTCTTGAAACTCCCCAATCACCATATACCATTGCTGCCTGCAATCGCGTTGCCGGCCACTTTACACATACACGCACAGTTAAAAAACCCAGCAAGTGATGCATTGCACACTTACTTCAGAACCCTCAGGCCCACTTTGAGCAGCCATCGCATAAGTTCGGGATGCTGTTTGGCAGGGAGTAGAACCCGCAACTCGGACGAGGCTCGCGCACGTGCACTGCTGGCCACCAGAAACCTGTCAACAAAAATTTTATGTGTTTAACACGTTACGAGATCATTTTACACAGGCACACAAAGAAAACAAGACCATTTCCAGCCTTACTTGAACGCCTCATCAGACTCTGCAACCAAGTGGCCCATAACACCCAACCCTGTGGTGTAAGCCCTGTGCAGAGAGCAATTAGGTAGGTTTGGTATAAAAGCCATCACATTCAGGTAGGCAAGGTGATGGTGACACCGAAAAACACGCCATACTCACACGATCTGTGAACTCCCATCCTTTGTGACCACCATTGCCCCCATGTCCATACCCAGCTCCCACTCCATGCCCCCTTGACCGCGCGAGAACCCCGTAGCACGCATGTGTAAGTTGTCGCACGCTGGGATGTCGGACGGGTCCAGCGGGCGAGCACTGTAACTGTCATTGTCCGCATCCGATGTATCTTTCAACTGCACGCGTGCACGCCATCGTAAAGAAAAGGTTGCTAGGTACAGCCAACAACAGGTGTTCAAGTTGCAGACGTACTTGCCCTATGCAGGCTGTAATACACTCGCGAGGATTTAAGCCCAACTTGCAATAGAGGGAGAAGCTCTTGGTGTTATGGCAGGTCTGTATAGGAGCAAACAAGACCTTTGTGTGCAAAACAGATTGCTTCTTTGGCGGCGCAAAGGTGGTCCTCACGCACATACATGTGCGCAAACAAACATACGCACAGGCACAGGCACAGGCACGCAAATGCTGGTTGCACAGACCTGCAGTAGGCGAATCGACTGCGCACCGTTAGCCTTGGCCGCATCAATAACAGCACTCGTAACAGCCCGGGCAACACCTCCGTTTGCTGCTTGTGGACTCGCAAATACAGGGCCGATCGGATGTGCCCATATGCCTGTGTGCTCATCAGACAACACACTCAGTCGAAGTTCCAGTCCGAGCAAGCAAACACCACACCACCCTTTGCTTCATACTCACCAAGGTTGATCATGGCACCACCGATGACCTGTTCCTTTTCATCAACAGCGACAAAGCTTCTGAAAGTGCGCTGCTTGAAAGGCCACTCGGCCACGTGAATGGCCACTTCCAGCTTTTCAAACTCAGGAGGGAGTCCCACGGACTCATTGAATGCGCCAAACGCATCCTGCAAGCCCTTGCCAAAGCCGGCTGCGTCCGCGGGAGTCGCTGCCCGCACCGTGAAGGAGGCTACGCTGGAGGGCGGTGCTGCCGCAGCCATGTTGTGTGCGGGAGTGGATGCTGATATCGCCTCTCCAATGCGCTGCGGTTTTGTACACAATTTAGCACTGCCTGTTAATGTTGAAAGCTCGTGTGCTGCCGGACATGTGCATACTCAGTACATGCACAGTGTTGAGCAAGCAGGCGGGTCCATGATACTGGCAGTTGTCAGAATCCACATACAGTTGCAAGGTGGCATCCGTCTGGCAATCTGTTACATACTAGCAGTACCCTGCGGAGCTGACCTTGCTGGGACAGTGTTCGGTTGCTTCTTAGGGGGCGGCGGACGTCTGCATGTAAAGCATGGACCAAGAAGTGGACACTACTTCTGCTGCATGTCAGTCCACCCGGCAGAGCTGGCGTCGTACACCTGCTGTCTGACTTGCTCTGCAAGAGCAAGACTATGTTAGGCTATGCTAGGCTCTGTGTTATAATCTGCTGCGTAGTTACAAGCATACCTATGCAGCTATTGCCAGTGCTGAGGCCATATTGTATCGTATATGCGTTTGAGCGGCCAGTTGGCAACTGGCAGCAAGACGTTTGCGTACTTTCAAGTAGTTACATAAGCACTGTTCATGTTGCTGCCTAGACCGTGTCAGAGACAACACTGGACGCAGTGCAAGCAGGCATTTTCAACGACATGCTGTCGAAGCAGCTTTTGGGGACGGCTCACCACACTGTCATGCCGTTTACAGGCAGTCCTACTCGTCAAACACGTCAGATTGCATGCTCTGCAACCATCTCACCTTATGCGTGCACTGGCCGGGCGACGCTGTCAACCACGCCAGCAACACCCTCAACGTCAGTCACTCGCTCGCAGTGATCCGGACGGACACGAGTAGCCTGGATGCCGCCCTCGCCGCCCCCCGCCGCCGCGTCCAGCAAACGGCGCGCAGAAATGACCAACCGAGCTGTAGCAGGCGGCATGCTAGTGCAATTTGCTACGCGCTGTTGCTCACGTCTAGTCAGCAGTAAGTACCGCATAATGTCGTCATTGATTCGTCGGCCGGTGACACTTGGTGGATGGCGCTACATGGGCTGAATGGTGAGGCATGTTTGTACACAAGATGCAACGGGGATGTCATGTGTGTACAAAAGTTGGTAAGCCGCATGCAAGGTGTCAAATACAATAGCAACACAACATGCAGCAGTGAACACATACCATGCTTACACTCTACACCAGCAGTTCACCACCTGCCTACCTACTCTACCTAGCACGCTGTGGGGAGAGAGAGAGAGAGAGAGAGAGAGAGAGAGAGAGAGAGAGAGAGAGAGAGAGAGAGAGAGAGAGAGAGAGAGAGAGAGAGAGAGAGNAGAGAGAGAGAGAGAGAGAGAGAGAGAGAGAGAGAGAGAGAGAGACTATAATGCTCTGTGGATTGTTAGTGCTTGTGGGGCTGCATGCAGCCGCATGCTAGTCATTTTGTGCAGGTTTGCTACCTACGCTGCTTCTACATTGTCCCTACATCTGCCACCAGCACTGCAATTACTCCACATGTCCTGCACTTCACCAAAATCCGCTGTTGCATCTGAGATTGAGTGTGCAGTACAAGCGGGTTCAACTGTAAGCGCTAGCCGCAGCTGAACAACAGGCCACACAGCAACCTTACAGTGCACACCACAGCAGCAGGTTGTCATGTTTTCAGTCATCCGGTATTGTTATTATCAGTCAGACATGTCATCGTCACTGCTACACCTTGTGCTATAGGCTTTGACAACCTCCGCCAGATGCTCTCGGACCTCGGCCACCTCTTCAGGGCCGAAACCCCAGGCGGCCAACTCGCGCTGGTTGCTGCGAGAACACGTTGCAAACTTGCTGGCAATGTCGGCAAGCCATGGCTCCAGGTGAGGTGTAACTGCCAGAAGTGTTGCGACAGGTATGGACTCCACTTCAGCCGGTTGAGGCGCAGACTCGCGCTGGGGTGCGGTGTGCTCGCTAGCACGAGGACCGAAGAGGTTTGGGAACGGTAGCGGCACAGGCATTGCCTGGTTTACGACAGCGTACTGCCGCACGCAGCGTGGCAAGCGCCTGAGCTCAGCCTCAAGCACCCCGACAACTCTATCACGATTGGCAACCTCTCCTGTGTGAACAAACAACCAAGGTTAGAGCTTTGATTTAGCTGATAAGCCTGCGGACTTCATGAAACCATAGTGCGTCACAAGATGTTGAAGTTCAGTCCATACGCTATACAACCGGCAACAAAGCTCTTAAGGCTGCTAACTCAACCCTGTCAATAAGGTGAATGGTGCATCTTGGACCGATACAGGGGATGCGTCACACGAGTGCTACAACAGTGCAGCCTCCAACACAACAACAGAGAGGCGTACCTGCTATCTCTACGCCGCGAAGTACCCAAGACTCTGAGAATGATGACGTGCAAGGCATGACACCAGGTGTGAGCGGTGCTAGACGATTGCAAAGCTGCATTTGCTGCGCATTTGCGCTCAGCACGGGTGCAGGAAAGCAAGCAAAGCCGGCAGCAACGTTCTGATGTTCATTGTACGCCAGCTGGCGCAGAAGATGGTTCATGTCCTTGCTATGCGGATGATCTTGTCTCAATCGGTAGGGAAGCGTGCTTGTGTCGATTACGACTGCGTCAACTGCGCTGGTATGAAACCTGGTGTCCCGCAATGATAGGTGCGGATACAGCGCAGAGTAGTCAGCTTCGCCGAGGGGAACGTATGTGTTACTCGCAGCAGTGAAGCTGCGAAGCACGAGTGCACGATTCAACACTTGCTGCGCGTCAACAACAGCGACAGGTGCGGCAGGTGGGTGCGGTCTAACTCCATAAACTAATACTGCTGCAGAGCGGTACTCATCGCGAACTTCTTGCAAAACCTGTCAACATTGACCTGTTGATTAATTGAGAATTGCAGCTGATGCCGCATTGCTTTACCTCGGAAGCCACTCCAGCAAAGCCACTGTTGGACTCAACCCAGCATTGGAAGCCCTGCGCATGCAACAACAAGCTGTTGATGATAGCAATGGCTAAAGAATAACAGATGAGCAGCTGTACCTGTAAGTGGTCACACTCTTCGGCAAAAAATCGCAGGCGGTCTAGCAAAGCTTCGCGCGTCTCTTCTGAAGACATAACAGCCTGTCAAGCACAGAGAGCGTACGCGTACATGACCATGGCACGTACTATCATCTGGATTGTCCTCAGTTGCAGCAACCTGAGACTGAACCATAAATCGCATACAAACTCACCAGGCCGTCACCAAAGTTGTCGAACGATGTGACATCATGCCACAATCCTGGCAACTCGTATACAGTCTTTGGATGTAAGTGCGCCTTGAGATAGTCCGTCCAGTACCGCACAGAAGCTTCAAGGTCTAAACAGCCATGCATCAGCATCAATAGAGCCTGCTAGCCAGCGCCAAGCTGCAGCAACCTCCAACAACAGAAAGGTGTTTTTGTACTTGCTTACTGGCTGCGACATTCTCAGTGCCGTTGGAGGTTGACGGGGCTTCTGCTGTGTGAGGAGACGATGCGGTCGCACGCTCCGCTTCCGCATCTAAGCTGCGCAGAAACTCGTTGCGCTCAATCGGCTCGGCACGATGCACGTCAGCTCGCCCTGTCCTGCAAGGTCACTGTTGGAGTCAAACGCTTTAACAGGCACCAGGAGGCTCGTGTGATTGTATGTCCTCACCATGTTGACGTTGAGGTCAAAGACCCTTCTCCTGAGGTGTCGTATAAGCTGCCAGCAGCTCGCATGGAGCCAAGACTGCCTGCACCACGCGAATGAGCATGCACAGCATTGAGTTTGGAACCCCCATGCCACCCCATGCACAAGGCAACATGAACCAATATCCATGCAAGCATGTGTTTCCTCCAATATGTGATGGAAGCAAGGGCAATTGCTATCGGTGCAGATGGGCTGTTGATCTGCGGTTGGATTCAGAAGTACCTCTCATGTCCAGCGCCACCAGTCGGGGAGTGTAAGTCGCCACCCCCTGAGCCAACAACGCTGAGCATGCAAGGCAGCCACAAAATGCAACTGAACCCAAACATTGCATGGAGAAACAGCAAGGCACACAAGGCTTGCCGGAGTCGGAAGTTTCTCGTTTACCTGTGGCGTTTCACCAACACGGTAGACGATGTTTGAGTCAATCTCCTGCTCAACTCCCATCTGATCCGCAAGGCCAAGCAGCTCATCCTGTAACACAACGATGTACACCCTAAGCCCTGTCTGCTGGTGCATGCACAGGTGCAAGCAGGAGCTGAAGCAGTCCACTCGCTGCCAAGAATGCAAGCGCAGTGCTCCGCCTTGCTTGCAATGCACATGCCTGAATGTTCCAGAAATGAGCGCCGACGAAGTTGGCGTACGTCCCAAATTGCAGTGTCACCACCTCCCTCATGGTCACCGCTATGGTCCAGCCACCGCACGCCGCCAGCCACACGCCCAGGGACACCGCCGCCCTGCTTCACGCATGCACAAATTAAGCTTCAACCCTCGCATACAATTGAAGCGGATATCCGACTCCCTTCTGGTGGACAAATGAGGGGCACAGAGTCTTGCAAGAGGTGTCATTCGCAAACGGGGTCATTGGGGTTTAGGGTTTGCTTGCTTGCTGTATGTTTTGTAGCAGCGTTGGTGTTGGCGGCAATGGCGGCGGTGGCGAGGGGTCTGCGTGCGGCCGTGAGGCGCTGCGGGAGCATGGGTGGGATTGGGGTGAGCGCAGCGAGGGCTGAAGCGCAGGGGGCTGTGCGCGGCGGTGGGCGTTCTGCTGCTGGTTTGCGAGCAGGTGAGGCTATGCAGCCTCCTTCAGCAGGCAGTTGGAGGCGAGGTGTGAGGGGTTTTCTGCCACGCGGCCCTTGCGTGATGGCAACGCTCTCTGCACAGGAAGTGCTTTCAGCGGCTACCAGGCAACGTCTTCGGTTGCAGCTACCAGCTTGCGACGGTAAGAAGCAACAAGCTTGGGTTCTGCTCTGCACAGCAACACGTCAAGTTGCATCCTGCCAGCTTTACCTGCATTGCGCCTTCTTCGTATGCCTGGAAACAAATCTCAACGCCACTGCGTTCCGCAAACTGCAGCCATTAAAACTGGTAATGCAGTTGTTGCAATGGACAACAGGACCCGCTTGCGATGATGTGGGTAGTTCACAATGCAAATTATCTGCATTGTGCATTGATCCGCATTGTGCGCTAGCATGTTATTAAAATTGCTAGTGCATGTGCTTGGTGCGCATCTGTTGCTTGCGGCAGTCAAGCGTTACCGCAATATGCTGGGGGCAAGTCGGGTCCCCATGAATAGATGTGCATGGTCCTGAAAGTCTCTGCAACATGAGATGGCCGCTTACTTTCTGTCCATTGTGTAGGGTATTGCGGTGACCGCTAGCATTGGTTGGTGGTTGCGGCATTACGGAAGTGCGTGCGCGTATTAAGCTCAGTAGCAGGTGCGTCAGGCTGCAGGACATCAGCAGTCAAGGAAACAGTTATTGAGACATTATATCTGTGCGAAAGTGAAAGAAGTGTTGTTGTTGCATATGGTTGGGAGCCGTTGCATTATCCATGGATGATCAATCGACGCATGTTAATGTTGTGTTTGTATGCGTAGGTGACGATGATGGCGTTTGATGATGGGCAGCAAGAATATTGAAGGCTGACATCGCATCAAGTTGCAAGAGTGGGCGCCATCATCAGTTTACTTGATGAACTTGAACGTGTGCCTGTGGAATGCTGGTGATATCAGCTGTCAAAAGTGTGGTTTACACCGATTGGTGATGGTGTAGACAGCCTGTATGGCATACCAACAGCAGGTTCTTGCGCAAGCTCAGTTTAGAATAGATGCCATTATAATAGTGTATGCACGGCAGTATGTTGTCACAGACATGTGCTTACATAATCGGTGCAGGAGGGTGGTTCACTGTTTGGGTACCAAGCACATCTCAAATTAGTTGCTGCAGTACAATGATTTGTGACGAAAGCAGTTGCTTTACACATGCGCATGGCTTGGTCAGCAAATGCTTCGAGTGAGATAGTTAGCCATGCATGGTGCAGTGAGTAATGGGACAGGTGAGAACAGCACAAACGTTGACAGTGCATGCGCATTGCAAGGATTCAACAGGCAACTACTCTGAGTACTGTACCACGCATGCCGAGAATGGTGATGAGAAACGGAATGAGCAACACAGATGTTCACAGCATAGAGTACGCAGTATTCTCCATTCAATGGATCGCAAGGAATACAGCTACAACTTAGGCTAGCATGGGGAATTTGTACAAGGGTTGTTGGCGGGTGGCATTACAACACAGAGTGGCGACCATCACAATGGCCGAATTGTATTTCCTATCAGAACTTGCTGAAGGCAGCCATCGCAGGGGGCGCTAGCAAGTCCCTTCATGGCCATGGTCTCTTAGTAGGTGGCATGGCGACTGCGCGAGATGCGGTGCCAGAATGTTCTGATATATGCGAATGGGTTGAGCGAATGCCTTCGCCTTCTATGAACCCCCGCTGCATGCGGGTGCGCCGCCCTGTGTCCAGCACGCTCCACCCTGCAAAGGCAGCACTTTCAGTCTCTACTCCAGTCTCTCAGAGTAGACTGCGTAAGGAACCATGCGAATGCCACATTGCACTCAAGTATGGCAGCTGAACTGCGAATGTACACCACACGAGAGAGAGAGAGAGAGAGAGAGAGAGAGAGAGAGA
>RHPI01002048.1:175701-200124 GCA_009103225.1 Chlorokybus atmophyticus
TACGACACTACGCGCTCCTTCTTGTTGGTGTCATGCTGTACGAGCACGGCCCCCATGCCGAGCTTGCTCCAGTCTGTGTGCAGGATGAACGACCTGGTGTAGTCCGGGCGTTGCAGAATGGGAGCTGTGGTGAGGCGGAGCTTCAGTTCCTGAAAGGCCTCCTGTTGTGCCTCCTTCCACACGAACTCGGTGTGCTTCTTCAGTAGTTCGTTGAGAGGCCTTGCGATTTTGGCAAAGTCTTTGACAAACCGTCGGTAATAGTTGGCAAGGCCGAGGAAGGCCCGCAGCCGCGTGAGGTCTGTGGGGGCAGGGATAGCCACCAGTGCTTCCACTTTGGCCTGCTGTACGTACACACCATGGGGCACAATCATATGTCCTAGGTAGGGTACCTTGTGGGTGAAGAAGGTGCACTTGTCAGGGTGCACCGTCATCCCGACTTCCTTCAGCCTCTGTAGCACCTCTTCGATGTGCTGGAGATGCTCCTCATTGCTGTGACCGAAGATGAGGATGTCGTCGATGTAGCAGCGCGCGAAGTCCAACCCCTTGAGGGCTTTGTCCATGACGCGCTGAAACTTGGCCGGAGCGTTCTTCAGTCCGAAGGGCATGACCTTCCACTGGTAAAGCTGCCGGTTTCCCCAGAAGGAAGTCTTGTGCTTGTCCTCCTCCTTGATGGCGATCTGGTTGTACCCTTGGCGCATATCCAGGATACTATAGACCGTGCAGTCTCCTACATCGTCAAAGATGCCTTCTGCGGTAGGCATCGGATACCTGTCCTGCTTGGTCTTGTTGTTGAGGGGGCGATAGTCGCCACACATGCGCCGGTCTGTCCAGTTGCCTGCTGAATCTTTCTTCAGGGGCATGACGGTCGCGGCCGCAAAGTCCGATGTGGACTCCTCGATCAGGCCTGCATCTAGCAGCGCCTTGCACCTCCGTTCCACCAAGTTTTCTTCTAGGTTGGCAAGGCGGTACTGTCTTCTGAACACCGGTTCGGTGTCCACTAGTTCAATGTCCATCTGGTATGCTGAGCAGATGCCCAGCTCCTTCACACTGAAACTGAATTGGCTCCTCCACTTGTTGAGGAGAGCCTCGAGTTGCTCTCGAGTCTGGCCCGTGGCCAGCGGTCCAATGGCGTGGGACCATGAGGTAGCGTTGGCGACCACTGGAATGTCTTCCACAGTAACTGCTGCCTGCTCCTCCATGTGGGCGGTCTCGAGGGCGGTGTGTGCTGCTTTGGTCTCGAAAAAGCGAGCAATCCACCCCCCAGCCAGGTGTTCGAGCTCCTGGAAGGACACATGGCGGTCCTGGAGAGCAAAGCACATTTCCAAGTACCACACCATGCTGTTCTGATCCATGGCGCGCCCTAACAACTGACATTGTTGACTGGTTGTCAGCGTGGAGCCTGTGATGCTGCTTGGAAAGAATCCCATAGCACGCTCGCGCTCGCGGGCATTGGGTTCTTCCAGCTGTCCAGTGTTGGAGTCCAACACCATGCCGTCGCCTGCATTGCGGAACGCGTAGGAGCCTGGATAGGATACTAGTGTGGGTAGCGCGCGGCGCGGCTGGCCAGGCTGGTTGCACTGGTAGAAGTGGTGGTGGTCAAGGCGTGTGACTGGTTGCGCTGTGCGTCCAGGGTCCAGGATGTCATCGACGACGAGATTTCGTGGCCGATTGCTGTATAGGTACTCTGCCAGAAACAGGTCTTCCACAATGGCCAGGTTGGTCCACTTGGCGCGGACGCGGTGTGCACGAGATCCATGACGCGCGGCATTGATTTTGAGAGGATGCCCCAGCAAGGAGCATACTTGCCGATAGGCCTTGGCGACGTGGTGCCGCTTGTCATCCTCGGAGTGCACATTCTCGATGATGTACCCCAAGGGCCTAGCGATCTGACTGATCTGTAGGAGTTTGATGACTCTCATTAGCTCCCAGAACAGCTGTGAGCGAGGATCCGAGAGCCCTTGGCCTCTGCCTGCCCTGGAGTGCCCTTGACACTCCCACCCTGCTATCAGCAGGTCAATGTTGCCGACTGCCTGCAGGTGATCCTTGGTAATCCAGCGGATGTCCTGCGGTAGAGCCTTCTGGCTCCCTTGCAGTGCCGACAGCGGTAGCTGCTGCGGGTAGCGCTGGTGCAGCTGTCGTAAATGATGGCTCAGAGCCTCCTGTGCATGAGGGTCAGGGTCACAGTAGAGGTACTTGGTGACTGTTGTTCCTGTGTTGAGGACAGCCGCAAGCCCACTGCCTATGCCTCCGAACAGCTCCAGCACGGTGATGCCTTGTTGTCGGCGGAACATGTGGAACTCCACAACTCCCGTAGCTATGTGGTACTGCTCCTGCACTGTAGCCTGGTCTTTGTAGACAGGGAAGTGTGCAGTGAGCTGAGGCCTGGTCAGCAGCATGTGTGCTGCTACTTGTGCGCTCCAGCGACGCTCGGATGGCTCCTGAAAGGCCACTTCTTTGGTGACAGTCTCCTGAGACTCATCGTACGGTGTAGGAGAGTCCTCTTCAGCGTTTAGGCTCGGGCTCGAGCTCGTTGCAGTTGTCCTCGGCTGCGTTCGGGCACGAGGCACACGTGAGCTTTTTGTAAGACTGTAGGTGGCTGCTGCAGCCGATCTTCGTTGCGAGCGGTCCTTGGCCACCAGTTCGAGAGGTAGGAATCCCTGCTCCTCTCCATCGTCCTCATCCCAATGTGGTCGAAACCATGCCTGCTCAGTCCAGCAGTCCAGCCCCATGCCGACAGGGAAGTTGCAGTCCTGTCCCAACAGTAGGTCAAAGGACCCGGCATCGGTGACCACACACCTTTGTACAATCTCGGTGCTGTGGGAAGGGTTTAGTCCGGTGAGGCGGATGCTCACAGCCTGCTTGGTAAGGCCGAGTACCTTGTCACGGTTGCCGGTTGCGGTGTCCAGCTGATAGGGACAGGGAAGCAGCTCAGCGCTGGTGATGCCGAGATCTCGTGCGAGGTAGCGCCCAATGATGACAGGCTGTGCTCCAGTGTCCAGCATCACGCGTTTGGGTGCCCGCCCATTGACGGTCACGTGCTTGCCTTGGTTGGCGATCATGGCTGCATTGGCGTTGATGCGCAGCCTCTTGAAGCGACGGAACCTCTTGCGTGGAGAGACTGTTGCTTTATTCTCATCTGCGGGGCCTGACCGTAGGGCAGCCAGGGCTCCTCTGCCTGATGGATCTTGTGGGCCTCCTTGTCCTCGGCTTTGTCCAAACCGTCCTTGTCGCGGTTGCTGGTACACGCGTGGTGGCCTAGGCACTGGAGGTGCTGCTGCAACCTGTCCAAGTGGAGGTGCAGGAGGGTTGACCCTCTGTGCAGCTGTTGTCATGCCAGGAGGAGTGGCCAGTGGCTGTGGCGGGAACCCTGGAGGACCTGGTGTTTGCGGGACTGCCTCTCGTGCAGCCTGCTCCTCTGCATAGGTCCATCGCACAGCATGGGCTGCCTCTCTGACTAGTGTACCTTCCCATGTAGCCGTCGCATTGTTGTCGACGTCTATATAGCGATGGTTCTGAGGCATGGGCTGCAGGTACACTGCGCGTAGGAGCCGCGCTCTCATGTCGTGGGTGATGGTGGGCACCCTGAGGATCCCTGCCATGTAAGCATCCCATCTGCCGTTGACCACTCCCACTTTTTTCCAGCACTGTTATTGCTCGTGTGCGTACAGTGAGCCGGGTCTCTGGCTGTTGGACATGCTGCTCGTAAGCAGTGGCGATGCGCCTGCGCTGACATCCTGCCTCCACCCCTGGCAAACTCAGTATCGCCTCCAGAGCTCCCTCCAGAGTGTCAATGGCGGCGGAAGCCACTTCATCATCGGCTTGCCGTATGGAGCGAAGGAATGCGTCCACCCACGCTATTCTGGCGCCGAAAGCGAACAACGGGACTGCGGGATGGTTGGTAACCAGCCACGTCACTAACCGTGCGCGTGCCGCGTTGCCACTGTCTCGCATCCCAAGCATCTGCCGCAGTCCGATGCCTTCTTGCCGATGCAGCATGGTTGCTTGTCGCAACAGAGCAGTGCGTAGTTGTTGCTCTCCAACCAGTCCTGCTCCATCTCTTTGTGTACACCCTTGTGGTGTAAGGTAGCCCCTCCCTGGCTCCCTTTGGTCCTCAGGTAGATCCTCCACCAGCGCAGGCAGCAACGGGGCGATCACCCCCCTGGTTTGTTGAGCCAACGCCCTCGCTTGGTCAGAGTTGGTCCCGACGAAGAGCGGAGTGGTGCTGGAGGATGGACCAGCAGTTGGTGACTGAGGTATTGGTGCACGTGTAGCTTCAAGAGCTTGTTCACGTGCAGCAATGGCGGCAGCTTGATCCTGTCGCCAATGATATGCTTGTTCCAGTGCGTGGTAGCGCTGATGAAGACGAGCGGTTGTAGGAGGTCCAAGTGCTTCATCAATGCCCAAAGGCAGATCGGCTGCGTCGGCGATTCGCTGCTGGATGGCGTCTCGGCGGTCCCGATACGTGTCCAACGGGCTGGGTTCAAAGGTGGTGGTTGGCATGCGTGCAGGCTGGCGAGGGGCGGTCTGCATGTTGTTGTGCAACGCCCAGAACAGCTGCAGAGCCAACTCCAACACTACAGGTGGGCTGTAGCTGATCAAGAACACCCTGTCACGCATCGGGGGTGCAGTGCCAGCAAGGATCTCATCTTCTAACTGGTGTTGAGTGAGTGCTGGAAGGGTGTGAACCTCTGGTAGCGGGAAGACGCGATCATCGCGGGCGACACGCGTGGTGCGCTCCCCCCCCCGGCCGAAGGCGATGGTAGTGGGGTCTGCTCCGCGCAGGATGGTTTCCCATGCCCGTTCAGCTTGCTGACCAGTTGGGACAGCCTGAGTGACGTCGAGAGCGGGCAGAGTGGCTGCGCGCGTCGCTGCAGAGACAGCGGGCTCGACGATGGCCATTGTGGCAGTTGCGACGGTATCGGTCAGTGGTACGAGAGTTGTCTCAACGCCCCCGGACAGAGGCGCTGCTGCAGTGGGAAGTGCACCGCCCACTGGTGCAGATTCGGTAGTGATGGCGGCTGCTGCCAGTGTGCTCACCAGCGTCGGCGTCACGATGCTCACCGGTGTACCAGGTTGTGGTGCAACTGGAGTGGGTAATGCTGACGTTGATGGAGTCGACGTTGTAGCCGGTGTGGCTGTTGCTGCGGAGGCAGCACCACTGGTGGCTTCGGAGGAGGTGCCTGCTGATGTTGTTGCAGCTTCCCCTCGTGCTCGTCGTGATGGTTGCACGCGGGACGGAGTGTTCCTGTCTCTCTCGCGTTTTGCAGCCATCAGCGCCCATCGGGCCGTGTAGCAGGCGCGGTAGTCCTGCTCCTTGTCTTCCTCCAAGCGTGCCATGCGTGCCATTAGGGCTGCCATATGGTCATCAGCTGGTGGGTTGGCTGAAGCCTTGGCGGCAACAGCAGCAGCGCGCGGACGTGTCTCTGGTCCCTTACGCTGAGGAGGTCTGTTCTTCCCCCTGTAGCCTTGCTCTTCCTTGCGAGCACTGGCATTGTTGTTGTTGTTACTGCCACCAGCGTTGTTGCTGTTGTGGGCTCCAGTGTTGTTGCTGTTGTAGCCACTGAAGTTGTTGGCAGGGTGGTTGTAGCTGTTGGCGGGCCTCAACTCTGGGAACTTGAGCCAGCAGACTGACTCCAGATGACCAATCTTGTGACAGTGGTCGCAAACCAAAGTTGAGTATTCTTCGGTGCACTCCTTTTGGTAGTGCCCATGCCGTCCACAGCGATGACACAGCACAGGGGCAGCAAGTGCAGCATGAGCTGACCGTTTCCCTTTGTCGCGTGCTGGTGGAGCGTCCCGGCCACGGTCGCGGCGAGGAGGCTCAGTTGTCGTGCTGACTACAGGCCGTACGGCGCTGCGGTTGGTGTCCAGCACTGCCTTCTCATACACCAAGCGCTTGTGGATGGCTTGTGCAGTCTCGAAGGCTTCTGTGAGGGTGTAGCCAAGGGGCCTGCTGTAGTTCAGAGTCAGGCGTGTCGACTCGCTCAGAGCAGCATCCAACTCATTGACGTATATTACTGCAGCAGCCTCCTTACTGACAATCTTGTAGACAGTGTCCTTCAGCAGACCTTCCAGTCTGGAGTATAAGCGGAGGGGATCGTCATTGAACTTGCGTCGGAAGCGTCTCAGCTCCTCAACCTTGCTGGTGGTCTGAGGAGGGAGGGTACGGCGCAGGGCAGCGTACAGGTCCTTGAGTGGAGAATCAGAGATGGCAGCACCTACGGTGATGGCTGGTGCGCGCAGTGCTACTGACCCGAGGGTGAAAGCGCTACCTCCTGCACGAGAGCCAGGTGTTGCTGGAGGTAGAGGAGTACCCCACTCTGCGGCTGCCGCTTGCTGTACAGCTCGTTGTTCCTCAATGATGCTGGCAGAACGGTCGAGGATGCGGACTCGACGTGTGGCCTCCTTGGACTCAACTTCTGCAGGGGTCAAGTTGACAAGTACCAACTCTGGTTCCTCCTCCTCTGCCTGCTTGAGAGCTGCAGCTATGGTCAAGCCTGTTACTGCAACTGAAGTGGCAGGTGGAATGACACCTGCTGGACGGTGCCGGGCTGCAGATGCTATGGTGCTGGCAAGCTCGCCATAGCCGTCTCCTCGATGCAGTTCAGCAACGGACTTCCAGACATCGTGTGCTTCATGATCAAGATACTGAGCAGCAATGTGGAAAGAGATCTCATCTGACCAGTCTTTGTTCTTCAGTGCTTGCTGCCGCATCTTGGAGTGGAACTTGATGATGAACTCATCCAGCGAGGTGGTGCCGGCACGTCCGGAGAAGCGCAGGGATGTGGTTGAACTGGAAGATTCCATCTCGTTGTCGTCGCTGTCCGATGATAGTGGAGAAGCTGGATGACGAGGAGTAGAGTGGAGCGGGGTGAAGCTGGAGATGGAGCGCGAGCCTCTGCTGCTGCGGTCGATGCTTCCGTCACTGGTCCGCTCGTAGGTGAGGTTGGTGGTTGGGCTCCAACTGCTGAGGTCACCCTCGTCTATTGGGGAGAACGGGGTGGGCCTGCTCATACAGCTGGTCCAGAGGTGAAAGGGTAGAGTGCTTGTGCTCTACCGTCTATCCTGATGCTGTTACCACCCAACACACTAGTGCTTGTGCGCACTATGTGATGACAATGATAACGAATGCCCAGCGATGTATCCCTGGGTGCAGACTGCACTATCTGATGCAGATTGCAACACACTCACTTGTGCAAAGAGGGTGACACTGTAAGTCAACAAGCCACTACGATAGGTAGTGCTGTGGACACAGTTCTTTGCATGAGTGGATAGAATGATACACTGTTAAGTGAGGTGAATGAGTGTGCAACACGTGGATACAACACCCTGACTACTGAAACAACACACCACCGTCAAGCTCACAGCAATGGCAGGCACAGCGCACAAGAGCATGCACCGTGTCTCACGCAGTAAGGGAATTCTTGGCAACCGGGGCAGCGTGCTTCCAGTTCAAGTCGCTTCACAAGCTCTTTAGAAACAGAGTCTTTACTTCTTAATACTCCTAGTACTCACAGTACTCCTAGTACTCACAGTACTCACTTACAGTGTCACCAGCCAGTCTGGTGACGTGACTTCCTACTTATACATGTCAAATCATGACTGTGCAGGGCCACGCGGGCACTAGGCCAACGGTCACATCGAGGCCTCATGCTATTTCGGAAATCTCCTAAGACTCGATATAGCACATGTGTTCTTAACAGACTTACAACTGATCAGCTACGCGCGGTCCCTACAGACAGGTCTATAAAGTAGCCCTAGCTACATGCTACATGAGTGATACAGTAGCCAGCAGTAGGCTGGGGCTCGCGCGGTCTTCATGCTGGTAGCCCAGGCGTGGGGCTGGGTGTAGGCATGCTTGAGAAGAACTGGCATGCGAGGGTAGATGGCATGACAGAGCGCATGCGCGTGCGTACGCGAGTGGCGGAGCGCGCGTGTGTGCTTGGCAGAGGGGGCAAGGTTCCGGTGTGAATACCGTGCCTTGGTGAGAGGGTTGTTGATTGGACCAACTCACAGGTGACAAGGCACGAGCACCGTCACACTTATCATGTCACATATTGTACACCTTGCTCTCATGTCACACTGCTGAGCATGCAAGAAGTGTTAATGCAGTAATCTCAAATGATTTGTTGTCATCATCATAACCATATCTGCATAATGCAAAACGCATCTTTAATTAAACCATCATAATGACATGTACGCACTTTTTGATATGTAAAGAGTTGTAGTGCATTACATGCATAGTATACGATGCTTACGTCAAGCCTTTTTATTAATAGTCGTTGAAAGCAGTAGATGCCGCTGCGCTGAAAATGACTATTTTGCACCGTGCTTTTAGATAATGTCAATGGTTAATGATGCGCCTCAATGATATTGCTTAATATTATGGTAATGTGGATCGCATTGCGTCGTGGCATAATTTGTGAGTAGAGACACGCTTTTGATGGAGTCGATGAGTTTCTTTTGTGTCACAGCATCTCTAAAGATGAATATAACGCATGCATCGCGTTTGGATATACAAGTAATATTATGACACGTGTATGTAAGATATTGGGCCAATAATTCTTGATAAGACATGCATAAACGTAAAATTGCAGCAATCTCAGCAGTAATATACAAAAACTTCTCAATCCAAGCACGTGCCAGAGCTATGCGTAAGAAACGGCACCCGTATCAATTTATCAGGGATACATTTTTTTGTTACTTCATGAAACCTACATTCAGACCTGCGGTGAAAGCACATGAGTTATATAGTAGATTGATGTTGCCAGATAACTATTAAAATGACATGGCAACTACATTAATGTTGTAATGTAATATAATATATGCTACAAAGATATCATGTAGGTTTAAAACCCATTACTTGTAAGATCACATGTTGACCGTTTGCCCACCCACATACCGCCGTCGGTTCAAGTCGGCCGAACAAGCATTGGCCCCCAACCCTAGGCGGCCTATTAAGTTAAACCTAGCCTCAAGCATTTACTCATGTCACATGAGTTATGTGACATGAGGCGCCAACGCGAAAGCGCGAGAGTCTGCAGTTGTGAAAGTTGAATCTTGTTTAAAACCCCCAACGGTCACATCAATTGCACCGGAAGCGACAACAAAAAGTGACTTGCGTTGCGTACCTCGTGCAATGAACTTGCCTCATCATGTTACGGCTCACGAGAAATGCAAGTAGGTGACCGGGTCACTGACCTGCTTACATCATGTGACAATGTTGACGGGCAAAGTATGACCGTCGACTTTTGGCCCAGCTCACATTGTCAACATTTGGATCAGTGGCGGTCGAACATCAGTTGGCGGTGCGGACAACTGGGTGCACACAGCCATTGATCTGGCATCCAGGCCGCATTCTACTCGCCTTCAACGGGCCTGTAACGACAACACACCGCGCGATACGCAGAGCACTCGTTGCAGTTACGTAACTCAAATTATGATATCCACCAAAATTGCATTTTCATTACCATTGTCGATATCGGCTGCAATCGACGGTGCAGCTGAAAACGCCGGCAGGTCTAGACCAACGGCGGGCGGCGGATCCCTTTAGCGATATCAGTGATGCACAACGTGTCAAGGCCAAGCCGTGCCGCCGAGATACGCTGAATTTGGTTGTGACTCACAACTTGTGAGGCACTGTCCCGTTCCACTGGTCTGGTCGATGAGCTGGAAGCGAGGTACTGACACTGTTTCTAGTATCGTACACCTCGTAGTTGAGTATCGCGCGCACAGCTCAGTAGCTGCCGTATTTTGTCTGGCAAAACATTTGGCGTTTTGCATTTGCCCGCCTTCAGTCAGCTCAGCGCCGGCGGCGTTCAAGGACGACGAGCAGCAGTAGGAGGCGGCAGAAGAGGAGGAACACAAGGAGGGGTTGGAAAAGAGTGTCTGAGAGGTGTTCCTTAGCGTGGAATGCCGTTTGGCGGGGTGTGAAGGTTGTATTCTTGTCTGCCTGGCACACAGCTTGACGTGTGACATGGCGGCGGCGGCGCGTTTGTCGACGGCGTGCGAGTCTTTGTCCACAGCATGGTCAGGGGAGTCTCTGCGGGTGCCCAGCCACAAGAGGCAATGGAGGAGGCCCCAGGCGTCCGCTCAGGTAGCTCGCGTGGTGGTGGAGGAGCATGTCGCCGCAAGGGTGGAGGTTGCCCCGCGGGCGGCGGTGGACCGGCTGGGTGCGTCGGCGGCGTCGTCCACCACGTCGGCTGCGGACGCGGCAGGAGTCTTGCTGCGGGAGGCCTCCGTTGAGGCTGGGGAGTGCCTGGAGGTGGCTGGCCGGGCTCAGCTCTCCGGTCATGTCAGGATCAGCGGCGCAAAGAACAGCGCTTTGGTTGTCTTGGCTGGGGCGTTGCTTTGCTCAGAGGAGGTCGTCCTCCGCTCTGTGCCCAGGCTGCAAGACATCAGGCGCATGGGCCAGCTGCTCCAGAGCGTCGGCGCCAAGTTCCAGCATGACGGGCACACAGCTGTCATCGACGCCAGCACGCTCACGTCCAGCGAGCCCCGCGCGGACACCGTCAGGCAGCTGCGCGCTTCGTTTTTCGTCATTGGGGCGTTGCTGGCTCGAACAGGCGAAGCTGTCTTGCCACTGCCTGGTGGCTGCAACATTGGGGCTCGACCAATCGACCTGCATGTTCGTGGGTTGCAGGTCAGTTGATTCCACTTGAGCTGCCTGTTGCACGGTCTTTGCACATGTTTACCAGAATTACATCATGGAGCATGATGTAACTCTGGTAAACTCCTTGCACGTGCATGCTGACACACATTGGGTGCTGCCGGCATCATGGTTGTTGCTGTGTGCGTTATGTGTGTGTACACAATTCCGTGTCTCAGGGCGTAAGTTTAGATGGTGCAGCTTCTGACAATGCTGCTATGTGTGCAGGCGCTAGGTGCAGATGTGCAGATCAAACATGGTCGCGTACATGCCAAAGCATCGAAGCTCACCGGGGCGTCCTTCTATCTTGATTTCCCTAGCGTGGGCGCCACAGAGACGCTGATGATGGCTGCAGTGTTAGCAGAGGGGGAGTCCGTATTTGCGAATGTTGCACAGGAGCCGGAAGTGGTTGATCTTGCCAACTTCCTCATTAGCATGGGAGCGCAGATTAAGGGCGCGGGCACGAATTGCATAGTTGTCAATGGTGTGAAGAAGCTGCACCCTGCTGAGTTCACCATCATCCCCGACCGCATTGAGGCTGGCACCTTCCTTGTAGCAGGAGCCATTACCAATTCCAGCCTTTCACTTGCACCAGTCATCCCTCAGCACTTGACTGCTGTCATTTCCAAACTGCAGGTACTTACCAAGCTCCAGTACAGCATCATCTACTGGACTTGCACATTGCAGCCTGCCCAAGTTCCATGCCTCCGCCTAATACCTGTTGCTTGTCTGCAGGCATGCGGATGCAGTGTAGTTCCTGACGGACCAGACCGGCTGCGCATCATTCCCACAGAGTCGTTGCGAGCAGCGGACATTACAACACTGCCCTACCCAGGGTTCCCAACTGACATGCAACCGCAGTTCATGTCGCTGCTCGTGCATGCTCAAGGGGTATCCACAATACGTGAGACAGTGTTTGAGAAGCGCATGCGGCATGCAGAAGAACTGCAGCGCCTGGGTGCAAACATCAAACTCTCTGGCAGTGCTGCCACCATCTATGGACGCCTGGACAACAAGGCCCTTTGGGGAGCACCAGTCACTGCCACGGACTTGAGAGCAGGCGCTGCACTCGTCCTTGCGGGCATGGCTGCTGAGGGCGTCACAACCATTGATGGTCTCGAACACATAGACAGAGGGTATGAGCTTTTGGATGAGAAGCTTCGCAACTTAGGAGCAGACATCAGGAGGGTTCCTCGGCCGCGCTCTGTTGAAGAGTGACCAGCAGTTAAACACTGCCACAGCCTGTGATATATAAGCTTCAGAGCTTGAGCTTAGAGTCGCATCGCTTTTAATCCATGCTGCATCTTGCAGTGGTACATAGACTGGCACATAGACACCGCACAAGCAATGTAAAAGTAACGTTATTTGTCTTGTTTTGTTCTGAAGCTGAAGTGCGCAGCAGTTTATGTAAGGCTGCATCCAGCAAAAAACAGCTAAAAAAATGTAGCAATGCGAGAAGGCAATGGCGCATACAGCTGGGGCCAGTAACCGGCTGCGTGCACAAGTGCACAAGCTTGCACAATGCATTTCCCAAGTGGTTAGATGCTCCGTTGAGTCACCAAAGTCATGTCTTTACTGCGTGGTACTAACCACTTGCCACCACAAGCTCCAATTGAGATCGTTAGTAATGAGACCATGCGCGCATGTGTGGCATAGCTTATTAGATGAAACTCTTCATAGAAACACTATGATAAATGCGTTGCACGTAACCCTTGTATGACATACCACGCAAAACCAAGCCATGTAAAGGGCTCTTGTAATACATCAAATGTCTTCATGCTCAGAGACACGAGATGTTCAGCTAGATGATAATTAATGCACTGCGATGATTTGCACCTCTTGGCATGACCTTTTCAATCCTTGTTGCACTTCTGCCAGCTCCGACAATCGCCTAATGTTGTGAAATGATAGAGTCCGCAACGACAGCACCGATCACATGCATGTCTCATGTTATTTGGTCATTGTTTTGGCAGTAATGGCTCATGGCATTATGCCAGTTAGCTCGCCGAAAAGGATGAAACCCTTCATGCATGAGCATATCATATATGTATTACCCAATCGATGAACATATTGTGCAACACGCATTGCCAATGTATCTAAGCCATGTCGATTGCACAAGCTTATATAATACATGCAATGCAAATGAATGAATGAATAGGTAATTAATGGTCGGCGAGTATCACATACATTATTGTGGTGAGTGTTGTGTACATGTTGGATGACTGATAACATAAGTTGTGTGGAAACCACAATGTACACCGCTTGCACGATTTGGGCATGCGCATACAATTACCCGATGTTCTCACCATGCACGGCTTATCACACATGCAAATGTTAACATCAACCTTTTTGCAAAACCGCTAGGCTATGTACCCCAAGTAATTAACCTACATACGTGAGCCCCAAACACTTGCAAGCCTGAAGATAACAAGCGTTTACATCGCAGGTGGTAAAATCCTCAAGTTATTTATTGAGGAGAGAGAGAGAGAGAGAGAGAGAGAGAGAGAGAGAGAGNAGAGAGAGAGAGAGAGAGAGAGAGAGAGAGAGAGAGAGAGAGAGAGAGAGAGAGAGAGAGAGAGAGAGAGAGAGAGAGAGAGAGAGAGAGAGAGAGAGAGAGAGAGAGAGAGAGAGAGAGAGAGAGAGAGAGAGAGAGAGAGAGAGAGAGAGAGAGAGAGGGGGCCTGTTATTCTAGCTTCATGACAGTACGAGTGTAAACAAACATAAACAAACATAAACTTTTTGCATTATGGCTGCTCCTCAAAGGTTACAAGTAGTGCACATGCTTTGCTATTGGATGGTGGATCGCTGAACAATGCCACCAGCCATTGGAATCGCGCAATTAGCTGCTATCATTGTGTAGGTGAATTAGGCATGTAAGCTAAGACCCATCCAAATAGCCATGTCAGTAAAGCACGTGTACCTGAAAAACACTACTTTATGTACACACCTATTGCTTGTGCATGGCTGTGCATGACCGCTTTAGACATGCTGCTCGTGTGACCATGATAGATTGTTATCCACGTATCCTGCCACTGTTGTATAGGGGGCCGGGCCAGGTCGGAGAATAGATATGCATACAATGCCGCATGTGATTGTCCAAAGTATGCAATGCTGTATATCCCTGCGCGTGTTTGTGCACAAGAGATAGTAAGCTACATTTGTCTTATGCTGGGGTGTGAACTACAAGACTTACATGAAATGCCTTACACCGTCCGCATACGGTATCACAGACATGCACCAAGCCATAGCTAGACAAGTAGAACAACACAACCTCACAAGACAATATATGATTTGGCCAGGGGGTGGAGCTGGCCACTTCTTAACTCAACCACCAGATACACCACCACTACACCACACTATATGCGTGCATATGCGTGCAAGTGCGTGCAGTAGTAGGAATGGCAACACCAACAGACACCAACCTGCAGCAGCCGAGCAGGGGAGACATAGTGCTGGTGAGTTTGCGGGCTTGGCAAGTGAGAGAGTGCTGTGCGATGGGTGTGCAACATGTGGTGCGTGCATGCCTAACATGGAGGTCTGGGGTAGTGTAGTGCGTTAGGTATGAGCAAGTAGCGTGGATAGCCCGGTGGTGTATGTATCTGATAAGCTATGCTTGCATGCTTGTCTGTGTGCTGCTGTTTGCGTCATGCATGCCTATAACTGCCTCATGCACATCCTGTACAGTCCACCACCTGTGTTGGAAGCTATGCGCAGACGTCAACACAACGTATGGTGACTCTGGTCGTTGCTGTTAATTGTGGCTGGTGCACTGTTTGTGAATGCTGTCTGACCGATGTACATTGTGCATGAATCCTACGTGCACTAGCGCAATGCATCATTGGCTTCTGCTAGCACTCGCTCCTAACGGAGCAGCCCAATCAGCAGCTCCTGTGCCACAAGCACAGCAATAACGCAGCAATTCGTTTTTACAACCACAGTAGAAAATACCCTGCAGCACTTCAAACAACTTGATAACTGTCAACGGCCAAGCTTGTTCTTGATGCAAACTTGGCCGGGGAATTGTCTGATGTACTGAAAACGCCAGCAACCTGTCCACGTGTTGGAACTTTTGATCAACATGCAGGGTAAGATGGGCAAGCACCCCAGGCAGCACAAACGAGTGTACATGCGCAAGTTGCTCCACCTTGACATCGCAGAATGTCTTGTTGGAGGAGAACTTGATGTCAACAGGGAAGAAGGCATTTGTGGAAGCGGCAGTATGCACAACAAACTCCATGGCACCACTGCAGAGACCGAGAATAAGTAAAGTACTCATGCCAGAGTATGCAGTTATAAGCTTGAGACCTATGGAGATGCAAAGTTGCACGTGCAAGTCCTGTGCAGAACGGGCCTTCATACCTTCTATTGGTGTTGTCTATGAGCTCAATTTGCCATTCCAGTACACCTTTCCTCGCATCATACCTGCAGAGGTGCGATCAAACATGTCCACAAATCAAAACGGGCAGTGCGCTGTTGCTGACATGTCAATGCCATGACCATGAATTTGTGCAGGTTGCTCACCGGAAGTCACCATCGACTTGGTTCACTGATGGGGGATCACGTGCAGGCGGTACTGGAATGGTGACCAACACCTTGTGCAGCTCAAATTGTGAGGTGGATTCGTACTCTATGTTTACATAGGTCTCATTGCCCGATGCTGATGGCCAACAATTCACTGCGCAACAAGCAAGCAGTAAGTAGAGAACATGTGCACAGACAGGCTCATCTTTACGACATCACGCACTTGGTATCATTACAAGAAAAGCACCTGTGAATGGGATCATGCTCTCATCCTTGCATTGCATGCGCCATTTTAACACACCCAGCGCACTTCCTGTAGGAAAGGGACGGCTGGAATCTTTGAGGCCCAGTATGCTTTGCTGGCTGTGGAGGGCCTTATCAATGTTTGGATGGGTCTTGAACTGGAAGCCAGGGTTGTCACCAGCTTCAACCTTGATGCGAATGTAAGCATCCTCCTCACGCACAACTTCAAGCGCCATGGTTCCTTGAACCTCAAAGTTCTCCAGGCCGCCATCCTTCTTGATGACAATGTTGAGAACTTCTTCAATGGCGATTGTGATGGGGTCCGATGCGGCCTGCACGATCGTGCTGCCTGCAGCAGGCCTACTAGACCCCTCCGCCTCGACAATTTCACCTTCCGCACGTAATGACTCCAAGAACTGCTTCGCTTTTGTAGTAGACTTGCCCAACTGCATGCCCTTGCCCTGCCCGGATGTTGGCGCGGCAGGTGCTGGCCACAGATATGACAAGATAAGGGCGTGCATGGTATGCATAAGGCAACAATGCACCAGTGCACAACTGGCAACAGTACGCACCATTAATTTCTGCAAAACCACCAATGGGCGAAGCAATGAACGGCTCTGACTTTGGAGCAGGTCGATCGCTGCTGATGCCAAATGAACCATTGCTGAAATTCGGGCGATCTCCCTTGGCCTTGTCCATCTTAGTCTTATCAATTTCAGAAGCCTTCCGCTTCATGATGTCCTTGGTATCGTTAACCTTGCTCTAAAGAAGCATAAAGAAACAGGCAGTTGTGATAATAGCCTGGTCTTCTGACTGACTGCCATGAGGTTTACTCACCTGTATGATCATCTTGTGCAGTTTCTCCTCGTGACTCTCCATTTCAGTGAATGTTCGGACTTGTGCAACCGTCACATTCTCCTTGTGGCCTTCCGATATGACTTCATCAAAGGCAAATATGAGCTCAAAAGCTGAGCGAACAATGCCCTCTTCATCCATCTGTGTACAGAACTCTGGAACCTGTCAGTAGCACAACAAACTGTCAACCTTCAAAGATGCAAAGAACACACTATGAAGGCACGGTGGACGTAGCAATTGAACCATAGCGGTCATGGTGCTGATACCAGCTTTGATAGAAGGCGCAGAGTCTCCAAGTCCTCCAGAATGTTAGACTGCTTGTTGGTGACCAGCAGCAGGTACAGACCTTCCAATGGCTGATACACGTATCGAACATTCTCAGTCTCCACATAGGTGTGCTGCTTGCCGCTGCCCACCAGCTTTGGGAAGGCTGCCAGCAAACCTTCTATTCGGATGCGAGTCATATCGACAAACTGCCTGGAAAGCAAAGCTGCACCAAAGCAGTGCGTCACATACCAGCAGCAAGTCAATTGCAATAGACGATGCACAACTGAAATGGCAACCATGGCATAAGCACAAACCATGTCTTGCAACGGATAACCAATGGGCCAAAACATCAATCACTGCTGTACTGCCACCACCAACAAACAAGGCCGCTGCTATTACTATGTACAACATTGACTGCAAACGCAGCCATGTCGTGTTGGACGTTGACACCCTTCCCTGCAGGCAGCAACGCATAGGTGTAATGCACATTGCTGCAATACCTTTCCCGGACTTAGTGACCACAGATGCCGCCAACACCACCTGCATAAATGCCACATAAAGCTCAGTATGTATTCATGCATGATTTGCTTGTCGACTTAGGAACCACACCTCAAAGGCAAGCAAAAATCTGCATTCAGGCAGCCACACAGCAGCATGGCAAGCGCATGCAATGAGCTATGTGCAATGGACAACAGAATCGGTGAGTACCTCAATGTACAGACTGCAAACCGTGAGACCGCATTGCAGTGCGAACCGACCAACTGCATCCAACTTCTGTGGCGACAAGAACAATGCGGTCGCAAGATGCAGATTCAACGTGATGTGATAGCCCATAAAAGGTGCAGCAGATAGTTAGATGCGTACGTGCATTGCACAATGCTGCATGAGCCAGATGCTTGGTTGTGCCCACACGACAATGGTTAAAAAGTTGTCGATTGATACTATTCAATGAGCAGATCGAGTACCATGCAAGACGTCGAAGAACTTGTACTCATAAAATGCTGAATAAATAGCATCATACCATACCATACCATACCATACCATACCATACCGTACCATACCATACCATACCAAAATGCTGACTAAATAGCATCATACCATACCATACCATACCACAATGCGTTGTTTGTGCTGCCTGTTATTATGTCACATACTGCACACACGAGACGCTATCAGCATGGCATGACACGTAGCTCATGAGTCAAGCTGCTCATGTAGCCACGTTGTTATTATGTGTGTGTCACAAAACCAACAAAGAGGTTCCAAACTACTTCTCGTCATGCACGCCATCGACTTTGCCACAACTTCCACGGCATTGTATTTACCAAGCTGATCTGCACAAAGTTGTATTCTATGCCTCGCTCACTTCTATGCTGCCAATGCCTGCACTAGCTGCACACATTGGACTGGACTGCTCACCATCTTGCCGGCTGATCAGCCACAACCAAGAACGCGTCCGTTCTTCGTCGGTGACGTCGACAACTACACCGACTCCACCTAACGGTACACCCACGCCCACGCCCACACCACCGCCGCCGCCTCCACTGCGGGCGGCGTCCACCACAGTCTCCCGCTCACCAGGTGGTTAGGCTAGGGTTTCGGGGCGTGAGGGCAGAAACGCACGCTGCTGAACGCTAGCAGCAATCGCAGGCGGGCATCACGAAGCACAGCAAGTCGTGTCAAACTTGTGTCGCATTGTGCCTGGGATCGTTTGGGATCATTTTATAGTAAGATCAGTGATCGGTGGAGGGATCACATCACCATCACAAGGTGTAAGAATGGTCATCATCCTTCTCCAGAGCGAAACGCAACTACAATTGTGTAGTTTTATGGTTAACGGATATAGCTACAAGTAATCATTGGTGCCAATACAGTATGAAGGTTAGGATTGTATAGGTTACAAGAGCTTGTACAATGAAAACCGACCAAAGAGCTTCGTAAATGGTATACGGTATGAGAGATATACAAATGGTATGTAGGAACCTAATTGTGTGCAAGTATTATGCTATACCTATAGTAGGTATAGTATATATAGCACAGACGCAATTATTTTAGACAGTGCAGCAAGTTGCGCAACTGAGCGTTTACGTGGTGGGTGACATGAGCGATGATGTTGAAACGGCTCAAGTTTACAAAAGGGTCATTAAGCTACATTGTATGGCACAACTCGCCTCTATAGATGGAGACACACTGCATATGTTTGTCACCTTACCTATGTAGCATCGCCTATGCGAGAGGGAGCGTACTATACAGACACACTGAATTTGGTGCTTGCATTTTACACCTGCTTACGTATGACTTATTATTGCACAACTGTGCCGCAATGGCATGAAAGTTGACCATGCAACAACCCTTCGGGGTGTACATGTGTCCAATCAATGTGCCAAGTACACATATGTAAGTTCGTCTGGTTTGTGGCAGATTGGATGAGGTTTTCAAACAACACGCCAATGGTAAACCGTCATTATGCTGTGTGACACTGACTTACTGTTATGTTACAATGCGCACATGTAACAGTGTGAACCCTTGTGTAGAGGTAATGATATAGTGTGGCTGTGGATTGATGCTGCATGCATGCGAAACAGCACTTCACATACCCTATACGCATCATATGGTAGCCAACTGTTTCTGATATGTCTTGCATAAAAGCTGCAGCTTTGCTTCCCACTCGCGTATCCGTGAGCTGCACTCCTTCATGAGTGCATCCTTGGTCTTGATCTCTGCCTCCAGTGCCTTGATCTCCTGCACATGACAATGCCCCATATCTAATGCCTGGAATGACAAACCATGCATCATACCTGTAGCAGTTGTGTGCAGCTTGCGAGCACGCACCCTCAAAGCACAGCGATACATCTGATGATGGTTGATATGAGATGCTACATGCTCCTGACTGCATTGCATGCAAACATGACGCACAAGCAACAAAAATTGTTGGCATAATGCACAGCTGATGACAATGTAGGCACGATGCGTACCTCAGCCACAGATGGCCCGGGTTCTTCCTCGTCGGCAGCTTGCCGCGACAGGAAAAACAGTTCAATGCTTTTCGCTGCAGCCAGGAACTGCTCCGCCAACCTCGCAGCATCGTCATCTGCAACAACGCGCATGCTTATCCCTGTCCCCGTAATACCCACAGTGCTTTGAGCGTACCGTAAAACCAAGCCACAGCATGTGCATGCATGCAGCTGCGACAACAGCCGTGCTAACATTAACTCACACCCAAGCATGTTCTGCCTTGCAAGCAAATTCACAGCACACGTGTAAGCAGAAGGGAAATAGTATACGGTCCGAAAGTTTTAACCTTGCAAGGCGGCTGCCGCACCAGTGGTTGCAGCTTCCTGCTGGTAAGGCGGCGGGAGTTGAGGCGGAGCAGGCGGCTGTGTTGGCGCGCGAGCCTGCTGCGTCAGAGCTCTCAGAGCTTGAGTGAGGGGTGTCGTTGGTGTTGTTGTCGTCGTTGTCGTCGCGGTCGTCGTAGTGTTCGGGGTTGTCTGCAGCACAGGCAGCGGCAGCATGCCCCTCAGGCTGGCCTCTATGCGCTCCAGCAGAGTCTCGCACTCCTCTACGCTAGCTGCACCCTCCATGATGGTAAGCAAGAAGCAAGCCTCCCAAGCGTACCAACAACGCCGCCACCGACCTCGCCGCTGCCGCCTACGACAAGCTCGGTCCCAAACCCGCTTCCGTACCAAACTACACAGAAATGCATCTGGGACCCAAGGCTGAACCAACGAAAATGGTTGGTTTGTTTTCAAATTTTTTCGCGCTCGCGATGTAACGTCGACATCGGACGCAATAGCTGAGCTTTCAGCAGTCCTAACACAACGCGCAGGTAAGACGTCGTGAATTTCAATGCAGCGGCGATATACCCGCCCGCACTCAATACTGTTGACTTTAGGCGGCAGTGTCGGTGCGGTTGTGGGCGGCGGCGTGGTTGGTGGCGTGGCGGGCGGTGTTCAGGAAACTGTCTAGGGGGCGTTGTCGTCTGCAGGAGGCGTTTTCCTTCATTGCCATGGACGAGAAGGAGGTGCGCCGCTTGACGGTGGCGCAGCTGCGGGGGTTCCTGACCGAGCGGTCGCTGCCGTACGCCACAGGCAAACTCAAGGAGTATTACGTGGAGAAGGTGATGGACTATTTGCAGGAGAACCCCCGGGACGACCTTGTGATGGTGAGCAGCACTTAAATGTCTTGTCCGTTCATGCAGACAGCCAAGTGCCACAGGGTGATTGTCAAACAGCTGCGGTGTTTTTAACATTCATGTCAGCTGTCAGCTGATGATTGCTCGTTTGCTTTGCACTTATAAAGGCACGTTTTCAAGTACCCTCTACGTCGCCTCGGTGTGCGGCTAATTAGCTGCTTGAACGCATTGCAATCATAGCTACGGGCGTCGCTGACCGCTGTGTTTTGGCCATGCAAGAATTATGTCTGAGTTGTATTGCGTCATATCACACAGCAAGTGTAGTCATCATTGTGTGCAATGTGCTTTCGCATGTGCAATATCTGCTGTGCTGATGCATGGGTATACGCACGATGCATATGCAAGAGAGGATGCAATATCAGGTGTGCAAGCTCAATTTGTACAATTCACACTCCTGTTGCTCTGCTGCAGCGGCCAAACAGCCCACCGATGACGAGAACTCGGCGTGCAACACGAAACTCCGAGCCTTTTAAATCACCACCACCCAAAACGCCCCAAAGGTTTAGGGAACCAGTGGCTCCGGCAACAATCGCCGCCCCGCAGCGGCCGCAAGGATCGTCATTTGTCAGCTCCACCGCGACGCCGGTTACGCTTAAAGTCCCAATGGTGTCATTCGCCTCGGGCACAAAGCCCGCAGCTTCCTCTCCCATCGCTGCTCCTCAGCCATCATCATCGCGCGTAGTAAGCGGGCAAACAGCCACGGCCACGAGTGAGAAGCCTTCTCCAGCGAGGAATGTCATCCACAGACGGCGCGTGGTTTCACCCTCGCCCACACGCTCTGCCGTTCCATCCTCACCGAGTGCAGCACAGACACAACCTAAGCGCCTGTCCATCGAGAACATCGACAAGTGGTTGAGGCACTTGCCCACAATGCAGCACGGGCTCAAACTTGCGCTCTTCACTGTGCTTGCATTGATCGCCCTGCTATCAATATACTTGTTCCTGGCCTCAGCTGCTCCATTCTGCGACACCGGCAAGCTTTCAACCGCAGGTGAGTGTTGAAGCTCAGTGTGTATGTGCATGCAGATGTCTGACGTTGACCTCACATTGATCTATACCACAGATGCAACGTGCGTGCCTTGTCCGCAGCACGGCGTCTGCAGCGGTGGCCGTCTCAAGTGCAAAAGCGGCTACCGCCATGATGGATGGCAGTGTGTTCTTGACGAGAAGGCAGAGAGCCTCTCACAGCGACTGGTTCGTGACGTTTTTATGCTCCCAACTCTTTGAGTCAATATTCCAACCAGGTGCATGTTATCAGACAGAGCTTGAACAACATTGTCACAGGTGGGCCCCATCGTGCATCACGTCTGCACATCGCACGCGAAGCACATGTGTGGCGAGCAAGGAGCAGAGTGGGTGAGTGCACATGTTGCAAGGTGCTGCCACTGATCTGTTGAAAGTGTTGACAATGGGTGTGCTTTGCAGGTGAGTGAGCCCGATGTCCGGTCCGCCGTCTTGAAGCCGTACATTGCAGAGCGCGCCGACGCGGACACTGTACTCGCAGCAGCCGTGCAGAAAGCAAGTGCAGTGTTGGACATGCAAGCCGGGAATGACACCGGGTACGCAGTACAAGCATCCTGATTGTCGTTCGTTCCATGCTTGTCACGTGAAGCAATCGGGATGCCTGGCGATGCTGTCACACAGGTCTGACTGAGACCTATCACAGTGCACACTGTTGTAGACTCCAACTCAGCAGATGGAGTCCTGTTTTTATGCGTCCTGCACAGCTATGGTTTCACATGAAGCCTCTTTTAGCTTGCTGCTTATGGTGCAGTACTCATGGTTGTTTGTGTCGCCGTCATGTTCTGTGCAGGAAGTCTTGCTTCCGTTGTCCACCTCCCATGGCATGGGAGTATAGGCCATTATCCTGCCGGCTAGCACAAGGCTTGCAGGCACTCAAGTCGGGTGCAAAGCACGCGGGGTCGTCAACGCTTCACAGTCTGCTTGCATTGCTAGTTAGCCTGCTGCAAGGCGTGAGAGACTGGCTGCTTGCGCGATTGAAGTACATACTGTGTCTGCTATTGCTGGTAACTGCAAGTAAATATGCAATAAGTCAATGAAGATGAACGAGAGTTTGTGCTTACTGACGGAATGGACAGGTGTCATTGGCAGCCTATGTTGTATTCGCCTATAAGCAAAGGCGACGAACCCGCTCAGCAGCGCATGCATTAGCGACTGAAGCGCTCGCATTTCTGGAGTCTGCCAAGCGTGATCAAAGCGCTCCACATGCATACACAGTGGTAGAGCACCTGCGAGACTCCCTCCTCGAGCTTGATGAGCCGCACGAGAAGGAGAAAAAGATACAATATCTGTGGCCAGCGGTGCGTTTAGCAGTACGTGCTTTTTGAATGCTGTTGTGCAGCGTGCATGGTTTCTTCCATCTCAGCTGCATGTACAGTGTATCCAGAGTGCCTGTAGGTGCCTGCTTCCATTTTCAGTCATACATGCTTCACTGCTGTCTCGATTCAGTTGCGCACACGTGCAACACTTTCATGCAAGGGCTTGACTAATTTGCTCAGGTTGGCTTGCAGGTTGTGAGGATAGTTCGCAAGGACAGCCGCGTGCATGAGTACAAGGAACAAATTAAAGGCGAGCCCCGTACAGTCTGGGAGTGGCAAGGTGAGTTGAGAGGTTCCATGCAATCTGCCCTCATGTTTCCTCAAGTCCAGCCACGACCATATATGCTCCATCTCATGTCTCCCCTCGTGTGCTTGTGCAGCTGCCTCAACAACGCCTGTCAGAAGGACGCGACAGACACAATCACCAGGGGCAGTAGGCTAAGAGCTTTGGCTTCGTCCGTTCCTGCAGGTTGCATCTCTGTCTCAAGCGCTTTGGGAGTCATGCAGCTGACTCGGCTGCAAACTGCCTGTTGGTGACGTGCTTGTTACATCAAGTGCAGCCCGACGCGGACGTGTTTCAGATGCGGGGTTACACACATGACTCTGCAGTGACAAGCCTAAACGTGCCAGGTGGACGGGTTGACAACATTCCGCGAGTGCTGCGAGTCTCTCAGAGAAGCATCGGCAGGTGCCCCACCTAGTTTCGCACTTGATGGATACATCATAAGTTTGCAACAGCGCTTGCTGACCATGTACACAAGTTGCCAACGCGCTGAGTTGGCTTATAGTGATGCTTGCTGACAATACTTGAGGGCTGTCAGGAAATAATTGCTTTCATTGCAAGTTACGAGGTGCCAACTGCGCCACGTTTTGCTATTGGTGCGGCATGCAACATTCTGAGTATGCTGGATAAGTTTCTGCGCTGCATACAAGCTCCTGCATCCACGTATTGTAAACAACGTTGTTAACGGTTTGCAGCTAAGCTGCTTAAAGGTGCACTGCGACAATAGTTGTGATAATGTGGTCTCATGCCTTATGAGCATAACAAATTGCTGCATCTTGCTGGTTACTAGTGTCCCCCCTCAAGCTCGGGTGCATGAAGGGTTACTAGTACACCCTACACTAGAGGTATGTGTACGATTATCAATCAAGTGTCAATGTACCAACGCTCAATGTGGCTAGCTTGTGTGTGCGCACAGACAAGCTAGCAGTATGCGTTGTGTGTAATTATGATATAGTGCAATAAATGTCGGTTACAGCTCTTAAACTTAAATGGTTTATTAAACTATTTTGTTGGTCCCCTCGTACTTCGTGCTATATAACTTGTTGCTTAATGAACTGAAGCAAGCTCTATCCCC
>RHPI01002048.1:200316-243135 GCA_009103225.1 Chlorokybus atmophyticus
CCCCCCCCCCCCCCCCCCTTTGCGCGCGCGCACGCAGCACAAGGGGTGAATGGACTCTAAGCATGCGTGAATGTACTCTTACCCCCTTCACAATTTGGAGTTGTGAAGTAACAAGCTACCTTTTTATCAAGGGTTTCAGGCTCTCGGAACTTGCACAACATTCATTCTATTGTGTAAGATGGGAATACAATACTTTGCTGAGATGAGATGAGATGAGATGCAGCGGCCAGTTGCATCTCATATCTGCATAATCATACATATTATGATTGACAGTCCAAGCGTTGAACTCTGTCTTGGCCCCCATTGAGATTATTTACTTGTTGCTTGCTTGTGCTATCTATGCTTGCAAATGCATGGATAACAATTCTTGAAATTTGCTTTACCGCAACTCTTGTGTATTATGATATGTATGATTCATGCATTCATACATGTTAATACGATCAACTCAATTACAAGCCCCCATAAATCACAACACTCATTTTTTTGCCGGTTCACGACAAAGCTCAATTCATAAGCATAACTACATGCTTGCATGGTTCGTGTAAGGTTTATTACGGTAGCAATGCTTCTATGTTTGAGACTGTCATTACCTGAACGGTACTCATTTGTGTCATCACGTGGCTGCTGTGTATGTCACCTGCTAAGGTTCCGCGACTGCGTGAGATGCCGTACCTGCGCACACTCCTGCATCCTGCACCAGGCCCAAGTTCCGAGCTGGCCGGCACGCCGCTTGTGGCACGCGGCCATAAATGGCCCATAATGGAACGGTTCCCTTAAGCAACTGATAGGGACTCCCTTCGGAAGTGCACGTGCCTAATTATTGTACGGTATGACTCAGCTTTTGATTACAAACCTCCAAGAGGGTCATCCACCATCCTCCGATTCTGGGCCACGAACCCCAAACCTCAGATTCCGTGTTGCGCAGATTCTTGGGATTGTCCCAAAAGGATTCCCATTGGGGTTGTTCAGCTTCTGAAGGGGTGTCACGGTCAGCTGAGTCGGATGTTGCCGACTGGACATGCAGAAGTTCTGCAGAATTACATTTCTTGTCGAAGGCACAAGCTAGCGGCCTGCAAGAACTGGGGAGATCGCTCCAAATTGTCATTCGTTGCCAAATTTCCCGCGCAATAGAAAAAAGGCGACAGTGATTAAGCGTAACGCAGATTACTAGTGAGTTACGTACACGGCCACCTTTCGGAAGAGGAATAGACAACCGGTAACACCAACTGTCTGCAGCTCTCTGATCGGCCGGCTGACCGCGGTTAGGCCTGTGCTTACGCGGCGGCGCCGCAGCTGTGTGCTGACGCGACCGACGCGCTGAACGCGCTAGAGGGGTGCGGTTTCACCTAACTAGTCCACAGTTACTACCGACCTGAGCTCCAAACCAGACACTCGAGATCCCTGTTAGCTCTGTCGGCTGCCACGCTTGAGAGGAGGCCCGACTTGACCTAACAAAACGGTAACGGCATGGGCGAACTTCACGCGAGAAAGCCTTGAGCTTCTCAATGCGTTGCAAGGTAGAGCCCCACTCAACGGCGATTCCCCGGTCTCGTATATACCGTGCTCGTCAACCAAAAATACAGAATCTGCTTGAAGGCAACGATTCCAGACGCCGCCTCCTTCTGTACCACTGTGTCTCCTCAGCCGCCGCTGCCTCCACCGTCGCCGCCGCCGCCGCCACCGCCACCGCCGTTGCTGCGTGGTGCTACTGCTGTCATCGGGGTGTAGATGCCGGCGTCAGGGGGCTAGTGCGAGGTGGACTTGTCGTTGGCCTCTGTGGTGGGCGGTTGTAGGGTGGATAGGGGGCGGCGGGAAAGGGGTGGTATGGGTAACCCTATCTACCAGCCGCCCAAGAGCGAGAGGAGGCCAAAGAAGGAGGTGTATGTGCAGCTTTGCGTGCGAGACAGGTTGGTGTTTACGTTATTCCTGTTGTTCTTGGGCCCTTGAGATCTAGCGAAAGAAATTTTCTGCCTCCTACTGGCCTGTCTGGTTCTTGTTCTGCACTTCGTGGTCGTTGTCAATGTTGGCGATCTTGATGGTTAGTTATTTATCTATTGCCTTGTTGCAGTCGAGGTTGTGAAGTATACTTCAAGATGAAGCGAAGGATGCCGTTAGGCTACTTGCAAGACGCATACTGCCAACGGGAAAGACTAGACGGTACAGCGGTTGAGTTCTTCTACAAGGGCCGGAGAGTATCAGACCAGGACACGCCTGATCTGCTAGAAATGAAGGAGGTGGATTGCATTGAAGTCAATTGCCTCCTGCACTCTTGGTAGCTGCCAGCGCACCGCCACACTGCTTTTGTTTTTTGCACGCACACTACCGCCCGGCGAGCCTGAGGTCCAGTGCATTCTTCAAGCTGAAGAGATGCGCAGGCTTTGGAGGCCGCGCCGGCGGGTGTCTAGCTGGATGTATGCTTCGCAGTCAGGTCTACTAGCTGGCTGCGCGTACATCTGGTTCTGTAAATATAGCGGGGAACAATTACTTGAATAATACCCAGAGCACCAGCCACAGCCAAATACACATATTGCGCGACTCACTGCTGCCTGCTGTCGCTATAGAGTTGTGAGAGCTTGCTGTGTATGCATCACGGGGTCGTTCTGCGCAACCTTGTCTATAATGCCATGTGGCAAACAGTGCATGGCTGGATGCTTCCTGGCGTGTACGCGTGACGACTGTTAGGTGAAGTATTGATGCTTCCCCTGTCATACGGGTTCAGTATCTGGTCCATGACCAATTGCCAGCATCTCGCCTGCGCCGAAGGCAAGCTGAGTAATCTTGTGCCCATCTCTGCACACGCGTTAACACCTGTTATCCTGGTCTACAACCATTGCATAGTCTAACCTTCCATGAGTGAAGGGCTTTGCATGAAGGAGTTGGACACTACATATGCAACGCGACGTACGGATTGTATACTCGCACCACTCAATAAGAACCGCTGCCTCTGTACACCTGCATGTACACAACAGCCGCACGCTTATCATGTAGTCTAGTTGTTGATACCGGGCTTTGATCAACAGGCTACATGTTGCTTGACTTAGTGCGGATAGTGCACCGCACCTACGACTAGCTGCTAGAAGATTGTGCAGTGCGCAGCCAGTTATGTACAAACTCTCTCATTACTACTGTACAAATGTCTATAACACAATATACACTAGCTATGTGCAGTGACACTGCAACTAGCGCAATCAAGCTGACTCACACAGTGAGAATGCCTATTGGAGGTGCGACATAACATCGTAAAACAGTAGCATTAGGAGCCGGGTTCCGTGCAAAAATGCGCGGTGGGGCAGCCGCAGCACTGACCAGCAACTGTTCATGAAGCTGTCCAGCATCCACCATGCTGCGCAGCAACTCGCGAGCCGAGTTCACACTTACGACGCTAAGTGCATCCAGCATGGCCTCTTCAGGTATCCCAGGCATGCGCAGTGCAAAACCAACTGCTCGCCGCTCCAATGCTTGCACAAATTCTTCGTCAACACTCTGGCCATCAGCTGTAAGCCATGCACGCATTGGACGCCGACCTGCATAGCACAAGTTAGCGCTGTACAACTTATTGAGCAGGCCTGCACTCCACGGCATCACCTGTAACACGCTGCACAGTTGAGGCTTTGTCGGCGCTGACAACTTCCTTCATGGGCAACGTCAGACGCCTGCAGTGCACGTCTGCCACATATCGCGCCTCATGAAGTGCATCCACCTGCGAGGTCATTCGCATCACAATGTGTTGTCACTCGAGGATTCCGCAGCAGCGCCACAGTCCACCAACTTGGTCATGAAGCATGCAGGGTGCTAAGTCCTGGGCCATGTATGCATGCTTGCAAGGCATGTGTGCAGGAGTGGTAACCATAGAGTCACCGCATAGATGAGTTGCGCGGTTTCCAAAGCAGCTATGCAGTCCTGAATGACACTTTGGCTGACTGGCTCTGCTTCGCTGGTTGTCACAGAGGAAATCAACTCGTCAACAGTCGCACCTGCTTCCCCGTGCGATGAAATTGCCTACACCAGCCCGTCAAAGCGATAAGAGTGCTGAGTGCATAACATGTTGGCAGGCTTATGGGCATTGGTGATGTCTTTACAACATGCTGGCAAGACGAGCAAAGCCACATACATCATGCTTGCTAGCTAACATGACCATGCACCGTGTTTGTGACAGTGCTTGCCCACCTTGTGACAACTGTCAACACGTGTCTCGTTGAGTTGGGGATGCAGGTGCTCTATGATGGCACGCAGCACGTTGTCACTTCTTTCACTTGCGGTTGCCTGTTGGTTGGCTTGCGGGACTGCAGTCAGCACTGGCCGCTCCTCAGCATGCTTATCTTGGACGGCATGACATGAAGTTGCTTGTGCTGATGGAGACTCCGCATCTTGGAAAGCAGCGGTTGCAGCATTGATGGCAACGCTGGCCGTAACAACATGTGTTGCTTGGCGCTTGCTAGGCTTCGCAGCCTCCGTGCCCACCAATTGCCGCTTGCGCCCGTGCAGTCTTTGTTTGCGAGGCAAGTGTTGTTCACCGGCCGGCTCCACATCAATGCAAGCGTCGCCATCGCTAGCATTCTGAGGGAGGGATTCTTCAGCTTGCGACACAACCTGCGCCGAATGACCGACTGCATTGCTGGCTTCATGCATGTGCCCGGCGCTTGGAGCTACCGCAAGCAAAGCAGGGGTTGATGTTCCTGCATCACCATCAATTGCAAGCATCACAGCAGCAGGACTGTCCACAGGAGCAGCAGGATGCATCTGGCGCAGAACTGCCAGCGGCACTTCAGCAACCGCCTGTTCGACGTCATCAAGCCACTCGTTGCGAGGGGCGTCATTGAGCGACTCTCGATAGCGGTCTGCCGCTGTTGTTGCTGGTTTGGCTGCGTAGTCACCCAGCTTCATGCGCAGCTCGACATGATGATCAGCGGCCATTGCTAACACGCAAGCAACATCACCCCCACAAGGGTGCTCTGGAACACTCCACTCATCATTCATCTTGCGCACATCCGTAAGGCAGCTGAGGCACAATGATGCCTCAAGACCCAGTGCGCGTGGGAATCGCGGGACCTGACAACTGGCCTTGAATCGCAGCGAAAGAGCAAATCGCCGCCCTGATGACTTCTTCTGCTTCGACTGTGCATCAAAACAATATCAAGCATTGCAACCAACAACTGCAACGATATGCTCCAATGATGACTTGGCAACCTACCACAAAACCCTGCCTGCGCAGCAGCTGGAACCCAGCCGCAACCTCTCTCTCAGTAAACCGCTGGAAAGCGGCTGCTAAGACGGGAGGCACACGACCATCGGTGCCGGTATGCAGAAGCAGCAGCCTGATAAGGTCTGCAACACAAGATAGCACTGTACTAGGGATCTTTTCCCTCAATGCTTGTTCATTGTGCGCAACATGACCACGCTGGACCGCATGCTCTTCTTGCTGCCTACGCCTATCCTCCCCTTGTGGCGCTTGAACTTTCTGATACACGACAGGGCGACGGCGAATGGAGGTGGCCCTGTTGCCTTCAAAGTAGTGCTGCTGCTGAGTGCAGGCTTCCAATGCTGCTTCCACCTGGACTTCAGTGGGCTCCAGTGGATCATGTGCTTGGTCAGCACTCATATCACCTTCTGTCAAGTGATCTAGATGGGTGCGCGCAGCAGCTGCAAGCTTTCTGTTCGCTTGGACGAGGCTTGTTTGACCAGGTAAAGCCATCGGGCGCTGATGTGTTGTGCGCTCAGCGGCACGCTGTTGTTGAAGCTGGTTGACTTCGTACGCAATGAGCAATGCAATGGACCTGTCTGTGGCTTCTGAACGATGTGGATTCCTCCTCATAACCACAAAACGCCTGCGACAGAGGTCCGGGGTAAACCTGTGCGGAAGACCTGTGTAATGCAAGCTGTGAGGTATATACAGATAGACGGTGGTATACAGCATCTTGTCGCAGCAAATGTGTTGATGCAAGCGTAACAGTACAAGCGCATATGCAACCAACAACCCGTATAAAGTGACTATTGACAGAGCTTCCTTGACCTCACGTACCTTCGATGTTAGCCCAATCTGTGCTGACGCCGCTGCCATGGACAGCATGCCATTTTGCATATGCACGCAGCAGCATCTTATCATCCTCAGGCAGCCAGACATGCCGAGCTCTGCGCCTTTCTTTGCGAATGGGTTGTATCAGTGAACAACCAGTTGCAGGGGTTTCGTCAAAGTCATCAACATCTTCTTCTTGCTGAGAGTCCTTGTCAGGAACTTTCTCCTTGGCAGCAGCCGCAGCAGCTGCCACTTCCGCCGCCGCTGCTGCTTCTTTGGCAAGACGTTGGCGCTTGTAAGCTTGCACATGTCCCGCCTCTTGAAAGGCTGCGGCTGGTCTTTTCGCCACAGAGCCTGCACAAACTCTCTGAGTCGGCAGGCAAGCTATGCAATACTGCTTGTATACATGGCACTCATGCCTTATCTCTAACCTGTTTGCTTGCCGGTGTACTGAACTACAGAAGAGACCTGCAAGCGGAGTGCTTGCAATCGCTGTACGCGTCTCTGCTCATAAGTAAACCTCAGGAGCTGTTCGGCGCTGCACCCCAGCTCAGCAGCCAGAGTCTCTCGCCTCTCCAGGGTCAGTGGCTTCTCTAGTTGCTGTTTCCTGAACAGATCGGCCATAGCAGCTCGCTGAGAAATGCTTGCTGCAGAGTCCGTGCACCAGCTTTTGGGGCTGATCATCTCCGGCACCGCTGAAGCAGGGAAGAATGTACGCGCCTCATGCGGAGGCAGTTCTCTAAAAACAAACTCCATTGCATGCCAGTAAGTATCTACGTCCGCAACTGTTGCAAAACTAAAGCTGCGAGCAACCCTGCCATCCTCCTCTGGTTGCACGTTTTGCGCAAGTGCAAAGGACAGCGTGCCAGGCATTTCTACAAGCGCCTGCACCTGAAGGTGGTAGCGACCAGTCGCCTTTGGCACACTACGAACATGGCGCACACGGGGTGCAATGAGTGTCCTGACTAGTTGCATGCGGTTGAGGGTGTGCATCGCTGTCACTACTCGGCCCAAGATTTGTGCATTGTAGCAGATCTGGTTCCTGTCTGTGGCAGGCAAGTCGCCAACCCGCATACCAGCTGTGCAGCGCCGGACAAAGTCCGGGACAGGGAAGTGGATGCCTAATGCTTGTGCAACCAGCTCAAGAGGCATGGCCTCAAGCAGCCCTTCTAGCTCAAACTCATGTGGCAACGATGTGGCTGCAGGCTGATTACTGCGCTCAGTGGTATTTTGCTTGTCTAACCCTGCAACACCAGAGGCTGAAGACTGCCTCAGTCTAGTTCCATCCTTGCTTCCCACAGTCCCGTGGAGCAAGCCGACCACGTGTTGCACCAGAAAGTAGTGAAGCATACGTGTACGGACCATCTTGGCAAAGATGAATCCTTGCTCTGCCAGCAGTGCTGTTGTCAAGGAGGGTAGCAGGATCGTTTGTGTTTTGTCAATGCCAATGCGAGGTGGGGCTGATGGCAAGTTTGGATCTGCCATGGCAATGCGGCGATTCTCTGATATGCCAGTGCGCTTTTCGCGCAGGCGGCTGGCGGCTGCAGCCAGCAGTTCTGACTCAGGACGTGTGGCTGTTCTGCTCAGCAACACCCGGAAACTGAGTGACTTCACGCCGACGAGGGTGACCCTGCCAAGCTTGCAGACACCCTCCTGCACAAGCTGGCCAATAACGCGGTCAACGGTTTTCGGGACAGCCTTTATTGGAGCTTTGCCTGGCTCCAAAATTGCCATCATAGCACATGCGTCAGCATAGGTCACCATTTCCTCAGCCAAAAGTGTACTCCTCAACATTGTCACGTGGTTAGCCATCTTGGGCTTTGCTGGCCTTGCGCGCCTGCTGCCAGCTGCAACCTCAGTGACTGCTGGTTGCTCCAAAACTTGCAGAGAGGTTTGATCGCTGACAAGCATGTGCATAGCCGACGAGGGAGCGGGCTGCCCACTTGCTAGAGCTCTGGCCTCCTCTGCGGGTCCTTTGAGCTCAGGTGGCTGCGCTATTGCGGTGCATTTTGTACTTGTTTGCAACTGTGACTCCGAGGGCACGAACAGGCGATACACCGTTTGCTTGCCCTGGCTTTCCATGCTGCGCTGCACATTGAACCTCTTCTGCAACTCAGTGATATGGCGGAAGGTTCGTTTGTAGTTCAATCCAAGCCGCTTGAAGAGATCCGTAACAACAATGCCCTGGGAGCCGCTGGCCTTGACCGTGTTAAACAATTGCTCCAACAGACTGAGTTCAGCAACAAGTCCAGAGCCTGTTGTTTCCGCCAAGAAATCGCCTGGATCATCGTCATCCGGGATGTTGTCGGAAGATGCAGTAGTAGGTGCATACTGTGCGCGCAGCCTGAAACACGCAATAGTGGCCCTTTCGCTGCGGGCGAAAAATTCTTCAATATAGCCACCTGACAGCAACTTTGTCTTCACTCTGCGCCACTCTCTGTGTTGGGCTTGTGCGCCCATGTACCCCAGTGCTCTCTTCAAGTCACCTTCACGCATCTCCTGTCCAGCTGCTGCAGCAACCAGTGAGATGGCATCTTGAACAGGCCTGTCAACACTTCCCACTGCATACACCTCCACTTCATCTGAAGGAGGGCCTGCTTCAGCTTTATGAACAGATTGAGCTCGCCTTTCCACACTTCTGAAAACTGGCAAAGGAGCGGCATGCTCGACAAATGCCGTCAAATGCACCAGATTGGTGTGATAACCAGGTACTGCAGTGCTATTGGCCTGCATGCGACGCGGGTCGGTCACAAATACTTCGCGTATGGCAACAGCCCCAGCCGCTTCCAAGAGACGCAGGCTGTAGAATGCTACTCTTGTGTGTACATTGAAATCGGTTGCAAGCTGCGCTTGCAGGACACCTTGGTGTCTGCAGCAGCCAATGTTAGCTTTCCAACCAAAACGGCAGCGTAAGTTGCTTGAGTCCAGGCAATCTCGCATCACATTGCTGTATGCTGCAATTGATGATGCGTTGATGTGGTGAGCTTGTGAGCTTTCAATCGCAAGCAATGCTCGTCTCACCTGGATTTGCCAACAGCTTCGAGAAGAGTTAACGTATCGGAGGTGAGATCGATGCTGCCGATGCTGTAAATGCCTAGTGTGTTCAGGCGGAATTCTGTTGAGGCTGCAACTCGAAGGTCCGCACGCCATGAGTGGTTGCTTTCCAGGACAGAAGCGAGTAGAGGGTGTGCCGGTGGGAAGCGAAACCAGTCCACCCTTGCAGACGGCTTCTTTCCCACAGTGTGTAGAGGGAATGGCTCTGCAACTTGCTCATTGTCAACTTGCTTGAGGGTGTAGAACGCCAAGACTGGCTCTTGTAGCAGCAATTGCCACAGATGTTGCCGGTATGCATCATCAAGCTGGATGCCATCTGGAAGCGTGCTCAGCTCCCAGACGCGATCCAAAGCGCAACCTGCAGCACAACAACGTGACAACAAAGGTACGACAGCTAATATCGAGCACAAGTGGTATGGATACCAAGGTCAAGTCAACGTGACAACACACATAGCCTCATACAGAACAGAATCAACAAATCTCAGAGCGAAAGGTTTGCAATGTATACTGCGAACAATGTATGCAACAGTACACTTGAAGCTGGGACAGCCGCATTCGAGTATACCTTGTGCGCCTTCCAAAGCCACCTCCTGCAAAGTTGTCAGTAAAATCTCGTCCAACATGCTGGGTTTCAAACCGAGTCCGCCGTAGCATAATCAGTGTAGCTGTTCCAAGTCTGCATCAGGCTCACAATGTACCCATGGTTCCACACATTTCAAATCACAATGCACGTCTTTGTTGCAGTGATGTTGCAGTGAGGCGTGTCACCTGCAAGCGAGCACCCTGATTGAACAACGTGGCACAAGCGCTACCCCGTTGATTCAACAAGATTAGGCAAGTCTGTGTGAGGCGGACTGCATACGCCAGAATAGCAACGACTAGCATCCAATCTTCAACATCATATTCAAATATAGTATGATGCTGAACTGCAGTTCAGTTAACGACAGCCTCCACGCTGGCAGAGGCAAGTTGTGTCATTAGGCTGTAACATGCACAGCAGCAGACTGCTAGGCAGCCAAAGGCTAGCAGCAGGAGGTTACAACTGGTGATACGAGCAAACCAGCAGATGCTGAACGGACTACAGGCTTTTTGACTACCCTTGGACAAGCATGCAGCCAGACATACGCTCAACACTGAAGCAAGCTGCAGCAACCGCAAACAAGCATAAGCAGAGCGAGACGTACGTACGTCTGTGTACGCTCAACACTGAAGCAAGCTTGTTCCAGCAGGCCAGCAGTCAAGCAGCCCCTTCCTCCCACCTGCAGCTGTCGTCAAGCATCACGCGGTAGGCAGCTGCCGTCGCCGTGGCGCTGCACATGCACCAAACCCGCAAAGGCTCCGCCGCAGCTCCCGCCACCAGCACCCAAGTCACATGCCGCTGGCGCCAAGCAGGACAACTTGAACTGCAATGGCCTTAGGGTTTCAGCCCAGGGTTCAACACTCGCATGCAGACATGCGCTTTTCGCTCCTTTCACTCCAAAGCTGGCTTTGGCCTGCCTCTCCGCTTGTTTCGGCAGAACCAAATTGGACGCACAAGCAATGCAGTCTATAGACACGTTGCTGAAAGCATGAAGTGGTGAAAACGCTACTGGAAATGCTGCTGTGAGCGGCGGTGGCGGTCTGGGTGTCGGGGGGGAAGGTGGGTGTGGCACGGGTGGTCTGTCACCACGTGGTCCAAGGGCAAGGCGCAGGCGTTGAAGGAGCATGTTGCTGCGTTTTGGTCTCTGACGCCCCCGCCGCCTGCCACCGCTAGCTGGTGGCAAGGGCCCCGGCAGCAGCAGCAGCAGCACCACCACGTGCATGAGCACTCTGCTGCCGGGGCCCCTAGCTATTACGATCCAGCAAAGGAAAGAAGTGCTGCTACAATTCCAGCTGTTCCACTGCAAGTGTCGCATAACTCAGCCAATAGCGGTGGAAGCGGCAGCTGGGAGCTGGTCGCTGCCACACCCGAGCAAGACGGCGAGTTGCCGCCACCTTCCAGCATAACTCCGACGAAGCCTCGCACCACTGTCTTCAATGAATTGGTACTTGCGACGCACTTGATGCTTGTTCGACTGCGCTGGCGCGTTGCATGGCAGTATCGATGTAAACATGCTCTTATGCGACGACCTATACTCCGACTGATTGTGAAATGCAGCTCCTTAGGTGGCAGTTTTTTCACGAACTTTACCGTGGTCACTTACATATGTACGCCATGCAGTTGAGCGAACCCGTAATCAACATCAGTGGACTTCGTCAACTGGCGTCTCAAGGCGTACCAGATCAGCAGGGCTTACGAGCACTTGGCTGGAAGGTGAACACATTTTACAGTGGTGTGAAGCGTTACTTGGTTTTTGCTGCGTTGCTGGCTGCATCACATAAAGAAATTGTCACGTGCGCATGATTTTCTATTTAGTGAGCTGGTATGCATGAATGCGTGCAGGTATTGCTAGGATACTTGCCGCGAGATCGAGGTCAATGGGTTGGGGAGTTGCAGAAGAAGCGACTGCAATATAAGAATTTTGTTGAAGAGCTGCTGACAAGCCCAGTAAGCTTCTCTGTGACTTGCCATGTGTTGACAAGTCTCCCCTTGTGCTTTGTTTCTGTCATTTATTAATAATCTGCTTCGACAGACCAGAGCTGCCAGAGCTGAGGCACTTGCAGATACTCAAGATGGTGATTTGCGAGTTAAACGGACTATTGTGGATGACCATCCTCTCAATGATGTCAAAGGGTCAGCCTGGCACAAGTACTTCCAGGTGCAGTTCAGTTCATCTGTGTACACAGGCTGCGTGCTTGTGGCTACTGTTTGCAGTATAGTCTTGTTCTGATGGCATACTCCCGTGACAGGAAAACGAATTATTGGAACAAATAGATAGAGATGTCAAACGCACGCATCCCGACATGCACTTTTTCAACAATGAGGATGGTAGCGCTGTCGAGAACCAGGTGGGGCTTGAGCAACATACCATGAAACGCCCCTTATGGCACTGTTGCATGTGACTGAATGCGCTTAAGGTGCTGCTTCCTCCAGGATGCGTTGAAAAGGGTGCTGTTTGTTTTTGCGAAGCTCAATCCTGGAGTGCGCTATGTGCAAGGCATGAACGAAGTCTTGGCGCCTATATTTTACACTTTTCGAACTGATCCTGATGTCAACTTTGCTGTAAGCTGCTCAGAGCCCGCGCTTTGTGCACAACTTGCTAAGAGTGACCCATTGGCACTGAGCACCGAACAATTTATTGTCAGCATGAGGACTCAGTTATCTAGTTGACCATCAAAGCGTGCAGGCTCATGCAGAGGCGGACGCCTTCTATTGCTTTGCAGAGCTGCTGAGTGATTTCCGGGACAACTTTTGCCAGGTACCTGTGCACAGCATGCTACTGGACAGCCATTTGTCAGAGCTGACTCGTTCTGTGTAGGTGCTGGACAATAGTTCAGTTGGCATCCGCAACACTCTATCCAAATTGAGTGCCTTGCTCGCTCATTACGATGCAGAACTGTGGGATCACCTAGAAAATAAGACTAAGGTACTAGTTTACCTATTGAGCCAAGCATGATTTTATCACAGTCTCTGCCAATGCGCAGGTGTGTTGGTGGCATCTATAGCTGGCACGCTTCGCATGCCGCAAACATTGACTGCTGGTGATTGTGTTGCGCAGGTCAATCCCCAGTTTTATGCATTTCGTTGGATCACTCTATTGCTATCCCAAGAGCTGGAGTTTCCTGAAACTTTACGGCTATGGGATTCTCTTATCAGCTGCCAGGGTAGCCGTCTGGTGAGTGTCTTGCAACATGGGCGTAAGTGATTTGCTTTTCAACACATCGATTATGATGCTTGCCGCATTCTGTCATGCAGGACTACTTGCTGCTCGTGTGCTGCGCCATTCTCATCAGTGTCCGCTCTGAGCTTCTTCAAGGGGATTTCAGCGCCAACCTCAAGCTGCTTCAACATCTGCCTGCGCTGGATGTACATGAATTGTTGGTCAAAGCAGAGACATATCGCTAAAGTCCAATTGTGCATGATTTGTGGGGACAGGTGCGCTTACCTCATTGTACAGTCTATTTGGTTATGTGTATCCACATGTCGGTCATGCTGGCACACCAGTGGTATGATACCACCAGAGTGCCACTAGATGTATATTGATCGCCAATAAATATTTATATTTAATTTGCTTACATGTGTACATGCATACCTAGGTAGGGTATAGGTATACATACATAATGGTATAATTTCACCTCTTAATCACTGCGCAACATAGCGTGCAGTCCAAGCTCTTAGTGTGGGAACAGCTATCGCCGAAGGGGTTAGTGCCATCCCAGAGTATCTCTTCTTCAGATCATTCATGCAACTATGGCATGCTGCCATTGTTGCAAGCTATTCAGTGAATGGTGGGCATGGTCGTTGTTTATGGCTGAAATTGCATGCGCATGCTTGCATCAGCATCTGCACTCCCTCGATACGTGAAGTGAAAATAGTGCATCTCGTTAATGCTATGCAGGTGCTGGTCAAAGGCGCAGTAGCACTTTAGAATTGCGTACCTACAGAAGTTGAGATGCATACACAGCCTACTAGATAAATACACAATATTCTAAGGGAACGCAACGTTCTCCATGACATTTGTAAAAGTTGTGAGTCGTGTAGAATCAGTAATGCACAAGCACTCCGCAAGTACAGCAGGAACGACACATGCGCCAGATTGATTTTGTGAAAAGCTATGAGTAGCGTATGCATCTTAACACATGCGAACCGACGGTGGTGTGCACTAAGCACGCCATGATTCATGTGCGGTATGCAACATGCACTTCACTTGTGCATAAATATTGCATCAATGCCAAACAGGACCAACAACACAAGCCAGCAGCCATGATCATCAGAACACGGGATGTTTTCAGTGTGCAATTGTGGGCAACTTGTCTCTACCAAAACTTGACTTCATGTGAGACACTTCTAATATCCGGGCCTACACAAACACCAAGTCATACGCTGGGAGTGCTTTCTGCCTCCGTTGGTGGAGGGCCTTGGGCCATATGACCACAGCCTCGTACTGCGGACACTGCCGCTGCACCCCACTTTCTAGGTTGTAAGGCTGACATCACGTGTACAGATGCGAGAGGGGTATGTGCTTGCTGTAACGCGCAAGCCATGTGCTGGCGGCAGATGCGGGTTAGCTCTAATGTCTGTCACGAGCCCTTTCAGACTCCGTGGCTTGCTCCGCTCTTCGCACTGTGGCGCATGCACGGATCGACGTAGTATGGTGCTGGTGCTATTCTGATTAAAAGTATGCAGGCATGCTGATTGCTGTTGACACAATTGCGAGACTGACGTTGCCATGTACATGTCATGGATAAGAACTTGATAATTACAATGTTCATCCAAGACCAATGTCGTGGCAGCACAAAGGCCAGTGCTAGCGCTGTCAGCAACAGGTCGCCACAGAGCCTGACTGCCATGAGCATTGGGGAATAAGCTATACAATGCCTGGCCACCTTCCTTCGCGCAGCCTCTACTATGCTCAGCATACAGCATACCGCCCAAGCAGATGCTCACTCGCGCGGTTGGACCAATGATGCAAGAGCTGTCTGCAGGTCAGCAATAGTCTTCAGATTGCGCGACAAAAGTACCCTCTCCAGATGTGCCCTTGTAGCCTTCAAAACAGCCTGCGACACCAGTGCATGAGACGCTGGTGAATAGGAACTACGCTTTTGGTTGCATACGCTGACCACCACCACCATCATCTTCATCGTTCCAGATCTGAATGCAGCACAAAAACGTCACCTACCTGGAACTCCATGTATGAGGCTCCCATGTCCAGCCATATGTTGTCTAAAAGCCGGAAAGCTTCCACGTAGACCTTGTCGAAAGCATCTGCTTCCGCTGAGAGCAAACACGCATGAGCTGTTGACACTCAGCAACTAACGGAGACGGAAAGGCCTGCTGCAGATAGGTACTCACTTTCCAGCAGTGCCAAAAAGCCCCTTCCAGCTTTTGTCTGCGGTGGACGCGACTCTGCATGCATAAAAATAGCTCAGACGAGTTTGCAAAGAAGCGATGCATCAACGGGCTAACTGCCATTGCAACACAACTATACTTGACGCAAAACTCTTGAGGTTCTATATGTGCCATTACTGTTTGAGAGAGTACTACCCTGGTGCTTACCATCTCGCAAATCTAACAGGTCAGTCAGCATGAACGAGATGTTCAACCCTGCTACAGCGAATGGATACTCTGCCTCGGAGCGGCTGCCATTGGACTTGTGCAAAAGGCGATTGAAAAGCTCCTGGAATCAACACATTGTGACGCATTGATGATGTTGATGACAATGCGGACAGTCAAGAGGACACATAAACTGCGACACAAACGCCGGAAGCATAGCTTACTGGGTTGAAAGTTGCTAAGAACAACAGGTTCTGCAGCGATATGAAGCCACCTCCCCTGTGCGACACATGCCAACAAGAGTTAACCAAGAAGTCAAACCCCAGACTGCAGAGGGACTCGACAATCACTGCATTCTCCCACAAGTGCGCGTGTAAGGTAATCGAAGCGCGTGCATTGATAGCGATCCTTGCCTAAAATCCGTGCCTGGATCAGATCCTTGCCAGCCCATTTCTTTCCACTGCGGGGTTTTCAGGGCGGTACACTCCTTGTCAGGCCAAGCTTTGTGCCAAAGCATGCGTAGCGCCTCCTGCACAAGCGCGCGGAAGCTGAGTGGTAAGCTCCACTAGCGAGCGCTTTAAGAGTGTCGGCGGATGCAGCATGCATTAACAAACCTGATGGTGCACGTTGTTCCCGTCAAACGGGACATGTATCCGAGTGTGAAGCTCCTTGAGCCTATCCACCTGCGAGATAATGATAAGCAAGAACTCAACATGTTTGACCTGTCCGTTGTGAGATTGGTACCATGTGCTTTCACCTGAACCTCAGAAAGCTGCGTTTTCCCTGAGACCGAACATGCCCCAAATGCATATCTTTGTAATGAGCTCGCAAATGTCGCTGCGCAAGCATCAACACGTGTCATTACAACCAATACGGGCCAATATGCACCCTGGTTGCAGCTATGCCAGACCCACCCAATACCACAACATGCCTACATGAACAACCCTAACCCTCAACGCATACCCAAGTACAGAGTCCACTCGAGGAGTATCTTTTCAAGAAGCTCCCTCCACGTGCTAGACGCCGCGCTATGTGACTTGGCATTCGGATCCACCTGCGTAGAGCGAGTTAAGTACACTTGTAATAGCATGCACAGGCATTGTGACAACGTGCGTCCATCGCTGATGCGAACCAAAGACCAGACTGAGCGAAGCAGACACGCCAGGCGGCAACAATTATCGAGAGTTGCTGCTTTCCAATTTGCAGCGGTCCTCAATGTACATGTTCCACTTCAAAACATTTACAAAGTGTACGACAGTGTGCCATTCCTCCACACGCATCTCATACAACTGTTGCGACGCATGTCTGTACATCTCACATACAAGCGTGCAAGACCACTTGACACAAGCAGCTAAACTTGGGATCTTTGATGATTGGACGCCAGTCCGTCAGCGACCATGTTCAATGCACGCAACAATTTCGTGACACCGGATATGCCATCCCATCCCTTCATTCCCGCTGCAAGACTTGAAAGGACTGGCAAGCACAGCAATTGTCTGTTGCTGCCTCCAAGCATGCATTGACAAATGCATGCTTGCAACCAGAAGCAGACACTGCGCCTTGCAGAAACGCACAGAGTTGCCGTTGCGAATGACAAAGGTGTACACAGATAAATGCAGCGTAACCGCTGCTAAAGCAGCGCTGAGCGCAGGCGAGTAGTAGCGTGAGCAAGACCACACATACCTAGTTACAGCACAATTCAGCTGAGCATTAGGTCACCTCTTCTGCAGCTTCTCGCTTTCCCTGCTGGTCCAGCCAAGGTTCACTCAAGCCGGAAGACGAAGTGGCGGGAACCGCCATGGTGCCGGCGGCACCAGCTGCGGCAGCGCCGCCGGCGTGCCGGCGGCGTGCGGTGGTTTGCATGAAAGCACAAGAATCCTCACCACTTCCCACCCAACTACCAGGCCAACCCCACGCTCACCGCCGCCGCCTAGGGTTTGCTGCTCCCTCAACCCTCCCAACACGCATGCCTGACAACCCAACCCCAGCCACCGGCAATGGCGAGCATACCAAGCATCACTCCCCGCCACCCCATCATGCCCTTCACTGCTTTCCGACTCCACGACCTCCCGGCCACCACGCCCGCCCCCGCCACCCCCGTCCCCGCCGCCGCTGCCGTTGCCGCTTCCACACGCTGCCGACCGCTGCACGTGTGTTACACTTGGGCTCGTGTACGGCCTGCCAATGAAGTAAAACCGCCACAAAACAATTCCTGTGCGCATCAAAATCCTGTGGCCACATAAAGTAGGCCTACGTGCCCTGAATGCACGGCATTGTTCGGCATTGCTGATTTCGCAGCTCTTACGCTGTATGGGAGTGTGCCACGTGTGATGCATGAAACTTCTCTCGGGCGGAATTGCAAGTTTCTGAGGCTTGGAAGGGCAGTGAAAACTCTTTGGGTGCAACTGCTGAACTTAGGGTTTGGGGCGGCAGATAGGTTGTGTGTCAGGGGACAATGTCAGCACATAAGTTTGGCCACTATTTGCTCTGCGAGGCACGTGTTGGGTAAGGAGTCAAACCGTAATGTTGTTACGTCATTCGCACAGACGTAACTGGCAAGGAGGAAACCAAACAAGGGGCCTGGATTGAGAGTGGAGGTTGACACTGTTGCTGCCGCCGTTGTCGTCGCCGCCGTTGTGGTCGTGGCTGTCGGGTCCTAGCTGGTTGGCAGGGGGGAGGCTGTTCATTAGGTTGGGCGCCAGGGGGATCGGTTGCTTGTGGACGATCTGGGCGTAGCTGCCGCCAGCGCTGGTGCCCGGAGCGTAGGCGGCATGGGTGGAACCCTAGCTTAGTGAGGCATGAGTTGGTTTAGTGCTGCTGAGCCAGATTAAACCGCAGCGAGCTGTATGATTAGTATTGATTATATTTGGCCGTGTCACGGTTAACTACGGTGAGTAGAGAAGGAGGTGTTTCATTGTGCACGCGAGCTAGAGTGGTCCACCGCCATGCCGCCCAACGAGCGCACACCTTTGCTACAGAGCGAGCAGGTTGGGCTGAGCTTTGTGTTTTCAAAAAGATACGGTCACGAACTGGTGATCTTGCTCGTTTGCTAAACCAGAATAGCAGTAGCTGCCTTTGTGTTGTGAGAAGTGGTTTGCAAGGCAAGCGCGCTACACATGCTGTTTACTGCATGCAGAGTTCCATTCGCTACAACTAGCATAGGCTTGAAGTTGTTGAGTCTCATGCGCACTGGACCGTGTACAACACACGCTGCCTTATTGTAGTTCGGTCAATCAGACATGTGCATGCGCGAGCACACATCTGTTTTGCTCTGTACGAGCACGCTCTATGTGAGACAACAGTGCAGCAATTTGTAGGAACATGTCGGAAAGCGAAAATACTTTCAGCCTTCTTCGCCTGTCTGCATGCATGCAAACAGGCGAACAAGGCTAACTGCCAAGTGATTGTTTGCGTTGGCCTTACTGCAGATGTTAACCAAGTGACTTTGTGTCCAGCACACGCACGAACCGCGAACACCGCGCGTAAGAACACCAAGAAGGAGTCGGGATCAGTCAAAATCAAAAACTCCTGCCACTGGCGATGAAGAGTCTGGTCTGGAAAAGGAACAGAACATCGGGCTGCTGCGGGTGCTTCGTGAGGCGCGCGAGGAACGACCCATCCTGTTCTTGGCTACCATCATGCTAATGATTGCGGCCTTTGCGAACATGGCCCTGCCGCAGTTTGCTGGCCGCGTGCTCGATGCAATAACTTCCGTTGATAAAGATTACGCTATGTCGCAAGTCCGGCATTCCGTCCTGTACATTCTTATCTGTGTTGCAGTAGGGTAAGTGTCACTTTGCACTTTGCTCTTCGCGTCTCAATCAAGCTGTTCAACGTTGTTGCAGAGTTTGCATACATGAAACTTCTTCCACAGTACAACAGAAGCACCATGCATGCGCTGTGCCCCATTGTGTCTGATGGAGCCTTGTAATGATGCGCAGGTCTGTAGCTTCTGCTTTGCGCGCTTACCTGTTCAGCTCTGCCAGCGAGCGAGTAGTCGCTCGCATGCGCATGCGTCTGTTCAATGCCCTGATGACTCAGGTGAGTTAAAAGGGTTGACGCAGTTTGCGAGGCATGGTGGTCTGGACATGATTTGGAAGACTTTTGTTGCTTATACAGGAGGTGGGCTTTTTTGATGTATCACGTACTGGTGAGCTGCTCAATCGCCTGTCAGAAGATACCTCCGTGTTGAAGAGTGCGGCCACCAGCAACCTCTCAATGGCATTGCGGTCGGCAGCGACTGCCATCATCGGCCTGGCGTACATGTTTGTCACTTCTTGGAAATTGTCATGTAAGGCGCCGCAGTGCCTTTGTAATATAGTGCGCTGTCGTTGAGTTTTTGCAAGGGCTGTGACGATTACAGCAGTTGTTTGTTTGGCCTGGCAGGTGTTACTGTCGCTATAGTGCCTATTACATCTGTGGCCATCAGGTATTACGGCCGTTATGTGAAGAGGCTGTCAAAACAAACACAAGTGAGTCTGGCTGCATACATGCATGTTGCATGCGTGTTTGGTTCTCACAACAGACACCCTATCGACAGGCAGCCACAGCTGCTGCTGCAACTGTGGCTGAGGAGTCACTTGGTGCCGTGCGCACCGTTCGGTCATTTGCTAGGGAGCGGACGGAATGCTTCCGTTACGGGGAGAAGGTGTTGGAAAGCCGCTCCTTGGGTTTGCGAGCTGCGGTAAGTGGTTTAGCGGGTGCCACTAGAGCCTGAGGCCATGGGATCTTGCATTGTTCACGGCAGCTCGTACTGAAAGTCGTTGGGTGTTCTGCTCTTCTGCAGGTTGCAAACGGCCTCTTTACCGGAGGCATGTTTGCTGTCGCCATGCTTTCCATGGTGATTGTGTTGTGGTAAGTTGATTAACTTTTGTCTGGTTCAGAGGCAGTTTCTCTATAACTATCATGCATGATGGTACTTGTTCATGCAGGTATGGGGCCATACTGACTATACGTGGAGAGCTATCTACGGGAACTCTTTCGTCCTTCATCTTGTATACATTTACTGTGGGTTCGGCCATTGGCAATTTGTCGGGGCTGTACACGACAATTATGAAGGCGTTGGGAGCGTCCCAGCGCGTGTTTCAGTTGATGGACCGCGACCCGCGCATCCCACCATCTGGCAAACAGGTGTGTGATGATTTTTGCTGCATGACTTTTGCTTGACATGTGTCTTCGCCCATCCTGGCCGTAGCATGAATTGTAAAGGACGGACCTTCATGGTGTTGGTTCTGCAGAAACCCATGGGTCATGACGTCAATGGAGCTGAAGTGCGGTTGGAGGGTGTGTGGTTTGCGTACCCTTCAAGGGCGCACAATTGGGTTCTTAAAGGCGTGGACCTGTCGCTGGCCCCGGGGCAAAGGGTGGCGCTGGTTGGTCACAGCGGGGGCGGCAAGTCCACTGTGGCCGCTCTGATACAACGCTTCTACGACCCGCAGAAGGGAAGGGTCTTTATTGACAATGTACCTCTTCCTGACATTGATCATGAGCACCTCCATCGGGAAATTGCAATGGTTAGCCAGGAGCCCGTGCTGTTTGCGAGGACCATCAGGTGAGCAGAGAGAATGTGAATGCTGTTGCATGTATTGCTCTTTATCAGATGCTGATGCGTGGGGTTGTAGAGAGAACATTGCGTATGGAAAGGACAACACAACCATGGAAGAGATTGAGCATGTTGCACGCATGGCCAACGCGCACGACTTCATATCGGGCTTTTCGGATGGTTACAATACCGCTGTTGGCGAACGAGGAGTTCGCTTGAGCGGCGGACAAAAGCAACGGTATGTTCAATGGTGTTTTTTATTAGTGTCATGTAGTCAGGTTATGTAGTCAGGTCAACAACTCGTATTGTGCTACAGGATTGCGATAGCTAGGGCACTGCTTATGAACCCGCGGCTGCTACTCCTGGACGAGGCTACGTCAGCACTCGACGCGGAATCAGAGTTTTTGGTGCAGGTGAGTCGCCAGTTGTTATCTATCTTCAGAAGTTAATAGTGCTCTGCGTGTACTACAAGCAGTGTTGATTGACATGTTACAACTTCAGGATGCACTCGAGCGGCTGATGTCCGGCAGAACAACATTGGTTATAGCACACAGGTGACGGTCATTGCAAGAATTGCATGCATGTCTGAAAACTGAATCTATGACTGAGATTATACAAGCCCCATATCTGAGGGCAACTCCCTGTGCTCTGCAGGCTTTCTACTGTAAAAAGTGCGGACATTGTGTGCGTTGTAGACGAGGGTGTTATCAGGGAGAGGGGCACTCATGAGGAGCTGCTGGAGCAGAACGGCATATATGCAGCGCTGGTCAGGAGGCAGCTGACCACAGGGGGCTTCCTCGGGAGGGAGGCAGACAAACCGACGGACGTATCAGAAGTGGACGAGGACGGCGTAGAGGAGGACGGCGGGTCTGACAGCGAGGTTGATGATGACGATGTCTCCGTAACAACACCAACAGCTGAACTGCCCGTGAGTGATGTCGGCTATGGTGCCAGGGCAGAGCGTTTGCGCACTGCCAGCCAGGCTAGTTTGGCTGATGTGTAGAAAGACCTTCAAGCAGAGTGGAGTTTGTCATCAGGTGTCATTGTTGTGAGAGTGAAGTGTATGGGGTAGTGCTGGAGACCTACGTGTCCACTTGATCCGATATGTGCACACAGTTGGCAAGTTGTGGAAGGGCCTGAGGCCAACAGGGCTAGGTAAGGACGAGGAAAACCGCTTGACGCTGTAGACTTTGTTTGTGCATGTTGATCGGGAAGCTCGTTCATCCTTGTTGCGTAGGTTTACAGGCATTGTTGCATGATGTATGTGTCGCATCTCAGTCATGCATTGGTAATAGCATATACATGGCGCCAGCAGAACATGGAAGCTTCATAAGTACTGATGCGTATCATCGTCACTATGACTAGCAGCAGATAATATACAATATAGTCATCCCCTCTGCACCACCACACCACATGCATTGCGCGTAGCAAACTACAGATGTATAGAGTAATTAGATCTCACTTGGACTATCCTATCCGCCACCGGTTTATGTTTGGGTCAGTGAGTACTATGTGCGCTACTACGTGTGCCCCATATACATGGTTATCAGCTAATTAACTGATTGAGTTGTATACAAAAGATGCAAGCTGCATCACCCGCATGCAAAGCACACTCACACATCAACTCAGCACACCGCATGCATGCATTTACATATAACACCACTGGGCTACATGTTAGCCTAGCTACTCACTAAGCACGACACTAACTACCACTACCCCGTTAGACAACATGCAGTGCATGCATGGCAATTTATAGTCTTTACCTGCACGCATGTGCAGCTAGTTAGACTTCCAGGCGGTTGCCTCCGCCAGCAGCATGAGCAGAACACGGACTCCCCTCGCCCCTCCCACTCTCTCTCCCGCTCTCCTTCGCCCACACCCTCACTCCCTCCGCTTCCTGATACAGCTGCCGCTTGAAACCCTCGTCCAGGGCCCCTTTGCCCCGCCCCTCTGCCCCGCCCCTCTGCCCTGCCCCTTTGGCAGCGGTGCTGTCGTGTCGCTCGGCCATGAGCTGGGTCACTGGCACGCCCTCGCTGCTAGTTAGGTGCTGCTGGTGGGGTGGGGTGGTTGGGTTGGCATCTTGTGTCTGTCGCACAGGCAAGCGTGTTTACCAATCCGCCTGCTCCAGTGCAGTCGTTGCAGTGTGGTTGTATCGACCTTGTTGGAGGATATGACTTCGCTTGCCCATGGCACTTTCGCCTAGTTCAAATCTGTGTGATATGAAAATTCAATCAAGACCACAACCACCACGGCTTAATTGCAGCTGCCATTCAGCAAAAGGACTCGATGCTGCAACAATAAACGCGCGTTGCCACAGCTGTGGCAAGTCGTGCTGCAACCAGTCTCAGCCATGCAAGTGTACATATCACCTTGTTGATGTCTTTGCATGTTGAAGAAGAAAGCAAATTTGCTGGAGTATATTGCATTGATTATCGCAGTTGGTGAACTGGGTCGGGGACATGGATCACATGAGACATGCATTGGCGCGATATCCCACACAGAGTGCCACACACCAACTCGCAATGTCCCTTACAACATGCAACAGGAACGAAACCTCCAGCTGGACATGAACTACCTACAGTTTCAACACCAGCAACTCCTCTTGCAGCTACTGTCAAGCCAGCAAAGCAGCAAGGTCACCTTCGAGCCAGCTCTGACTCGTATTGCGCACGAGGTGGCCTACGTACCTCCTCTCTCTGCACGCACAGGGTGCCTATAAGAGCCCAACCTTCCGCAGTTTATGTGCAAATGGCGACAGGGAGACAGGCACTGCGCGAGACAGAGTTTTGGGCCAATAGCTGCTCACAAAAAGACTAGTCCTGAGAGAAACTGTCCTGAGAGACACTACAGCCTATGCACAGAGCGGCCCTGTGAAACTGGCTTCATGAGTAGCAGCTAGCAAAACAGTCATGAGGCCGCCGGTCTTGCATCAAAGTCATTGTGAAGTGCCGATTGCAACTGAGAGAATTTCATTACCAAGGGCGCCTCTTCGTCATTGGGCACCATGTCCGCCAGCCCGACCATGCTCCAGCCTCGGTAGCTCTGCAGCTTGCCGTGCACCTCTTCCGCAACGAGCCGCGATAGGAGAAGGCCAGATATGAGGGCGGACGTGTACAACATGTAGAAGACTGCTGCCCAGCCGTATTGGGCAAGAAAACCTGTTAACAACGGGCCAAGTGCAGCACCGATAGAACCCGTGCCATCGATGATGGCGGTTACGGTTGCAAGGGCCTTTTCTTTTCCTTGAAGAGAACTGTGCGTGCCCAAATCTGCGGCGACCGCTGTGGTTATTAGCGCGTAAGGGCCATTGACAAACAGCCCGGCCAGTATCATGAGGGCAGCATTGATGGCCACGGAGATGTGGCCAAATGTGGAGTAAAGAAACAACGCCGGCACGGACAAGAACACAAAGCTGGCAGCCGTAATGGAACGCGCTTGGAATCTGTCGCTGATGTATCCAGCTGCCACGCCGCCAACAACGCCACCCACGTCAAATAGCGCAGATAAGTTGCCTGCTGCCACAGGGCTGAGATACTTGTGGCCGATATCTGCAACAGATACCGGTTATTACGCAGAGCACGCGGCGATGCCAGCATCAACAATAAGAGCTTGACAATCAGGAACACATGCAGCCCTGTTGAGGTCTCTGTGACATGCCACTTACGCGTGTTGTGAATGTAATAGGGCAGCCAATAAAGGAACGTGTATGCCACCAGTTTGGCAAAGAATAGTGAGAACGCATAAACTGCGACTCCAGGTATCCGCCAGGCTGCAATGAAAGAGATGTAATGCTCCTCCTCCGTGTCAGATTCGTCCGAGTCGAGCCCAGTGCTGTGAGACGGGTGGCTTGCATGCGCTGCTTGGCTTATTGAATGCGCCAGCCTTCTCACTATGTATGGTGATGGCAGCCCCACCTGTGACAAGGTGCAAGAGATGATATGAGTGATGCATATGTTGCCCATAGCTGCGTTTGCATTGCTGCTGGCACGCATGCAGCTGCTATTGGTGCTATCGGTATCACACAACAACTCAGCCAATGCGTATGCAAGAACATGTTCATCACCTCTTCGGGTTCAACGACGAGGAATAGGTATGTCAACACGCCAATGCCCGCAATCACACCAGCAGGCACAACAAAGGACCAGCCCCAGCCAAACGGCAGCACCTCTGCAGCGATAACGGACCCCAGAATGTTGCCAACGGACGTGTGGCTGTTCCATATCCCCATAATCAACCCTCGTTTGCTTTTGCCAACCCAGTTGGCTACAATGGACACGACGCTTGGCCAACCTGTTGATTGGGACAAACCCGCCATCACCTGCAGGCACGCGTATCAGCAACCATACAACATCAAACGAGCGAAGCACAACAATCCTTACTGCCCTTGACAACTCTACCAAAGCTACTCATAATCAATGCATACAAGCAGCAACGGAACAGCTTGCACTACAACACGCGTGCTACTAAACGAGGCTGGAGACAGAATTTGACAAGGTGCTGGCATTGATAAGCATAGCGATGAAGATGACATAGTCACATCCTCAGCCAAACATTCAACTTGATTTGAGGTTGATGCGATACACAAGGTAAGCTACAAGGATGCGCATCGTGAAGCAAGCCCTACCTGTACAGCAATGTAGTACCAGAAGTTATGTATCTGCAGGAAGTAACCCGCGCCAAACAGAGCTGTGAACAGCCCGCTTAGAAGCATGCCCCACGTCAAAAACAGGCGCACGTTCACGCGATCTCCCAAGTGACCAGACACAAACAACCCTCCCGAGTACGTTATCAAAAACGCCACGTCTAACATGCCCAGCAAGCTCTGCCCTTTGGCACCATTGAACGGTGCCCAGCCTGAATCTTTTGAAACCTGCTCAAATTACACAGCATCAGTTTCCAACCGAGTTGTCGTTCCCATTTCAAGGTGCCACGCTGCGAGTTTCAAAACGTACAACCACTAACATGAAAACCTCAACTCAATGCAAGTGACACACAGGCTGCAACATGGGCTTACTAGAGGGTCTACTAGAAATTTAGATGTACACGCAATTGAGGCCAAAACATATGTGACTAGAGTATAATTATACACGCATACGTAGCTCAACTTCAGTATGATTGCCCAAGGCAAGACTTGTCTGTTGCTACTCCAGCTAGCAACAGACAGCCTCTGCAGGTGACTTGCATTCGTAACCACTACGCCTCGTCAACGGGGCAGCAAACCCATGCACGACAGCTTGTTACTACAAAATGCACTATACATCATCCTGATCCTGCTTGCCAAGTCTGCTGGATTGCACTTCTTAACAACTGGTGAGCATGTACAGTGCCATCACTGAGGTAAGGCGGGAGGTACAGGAGAGACCATGTTACTAAGATGAGTATGTTGACATATTGCGGTTGCACAATGGCACAAACACCCAACGCACTTGAGCGCCAGTCGGCCAATCCACTTATTCACATCACATCATCGCATCCGCTGGACCACAGCGTCCTGAACCATGCATATTGAAAATGATCAACTAATTTGCAGGGTTCGTGCACGATGATGATGGCATTGTGAGCAAACCTTGTCTGGGAGGTAAGCGGTGGGAATGGCGGGTTGGGTGGCATTGTGTATGGACGGGTGGAGTGCATCCTTCACAATAGAGGCAGGCTTGCGGCTGACATGGTAGCTGGCGTATACCAAGTACGTCAGGACCAGCACCAGCACCTTGTATTGCCCATAAGACAAGCCTGTGCCGCCCCGCAGACGCTTAAGCAGCCGAATGCCAGGCGCAGCTTTGCGTGCCATTAGCACTGCTCAGAGATATTTGCCCCAGGCGGACACAACCCCAACCCCCGTCGTCAACTACAGCGCATGGGACCTTTCTCCCTCGTCAATGCTGCATGATCGCCTCTCGGCAGCCGTCTTTCAGCAAGCATCATGAGTGCGCAAGTGCATGCTGCTGTGACTCACAGCGCTGTGAGGATGCTGCTGAGCCAAGCCAGCAGCTCTTAGGCCAAGCAGCAATCGGCTCCAACGCTCTTCCCAAAGCCACAACACGGCAAACCAACCCCGAATGCTCTTTCCCACAACCCAGGATGATCGGCTCTGGTCTAGTACAGTCTAATGCAGTCTGGTCTGGTACAGTCTAGTCGCCAGGCCACCGCAACTAGTTCAGTGCTGCAGCCGCAAGGGGGATCTCCTCAGCTGGAGAGGCTGCACTTATGCTTGTCGTCGGCACTGCGCCTCGACCCTATATTGCGCCCACATACATACAGACGCCTTCCACATTCACCGCCACCTTCATCACCTTCGCCGCCGCCACCGCCGCTTGCCAACAAGCTTTGCTTCATGACTCACTGCCACGTGGCACAACGCTAGGCACTTGTAGGGTTAGGGTTGACGTCTCCGGCGTGGGTGGCAATGTCGCTGTCGCTGGCGTGCGTCTAGGACTGAGTGCATTCCGTGTTGCCGGTGCACGGCGACGTGCATACGTACATACGAGGGCAGTGACAGCAAGCATGACGGCAAGGAGGAGGAACAGGAGCTAGTTGTGGTTGTTGGCGGCTTGCTTGGCAGCTGCTCGGGTGTGATAGATGCCGGCGTCCGCGGCGGCGGCGGCAGCGGTGACCGCGAGTGCGCAGAGCTATGTCGCTGAAGCCGTCCGAACGCTAGAGGCGGGCCTGCCTTCTGCCTCGCCCGCTTCTGCCAACAACCTGCGGGCCATCCTGTTCGCCCTGCAGGCATGCATGCATGCACACTGTCTTCGATCGTCCATTGCGTGAAACAACATTGATACTCAGTACCCCAGCTTTGTCTATGGATTGCAAAAACAAGACAAATGCAATGCAATGCATGGCTGTGTCGGTTGAACCAAGCGTGTGCAACAACACGCTGTGTCAATACGCATCAATGAGAGCATTGTCACTTGCAGGCAGCTGATCCCGCAGCACTTCTGCACGATGAGCGCTTGTTTGAGGCAGTCTGCGTGCAGCTGACGTCCAATGAAGCCGGCAAGGTTTGCCAACTCTAATCACTCACTGATTCATCTTTCACACGTCCTGTTGGTTACACCACATTCACGTGTCGCACATTAGCTCACAATGCGCTCATGCCAAGCTGCATGTGAGCATCAAGTGGTTCTGCATGCAGGCATTGATGCTTCGCATTGGTTGTCGCACTCGCAGACCGACTGCGCATTGTGCGCGTGGTTTTTCAACTGGTACCAGAGCCCGATCCCGGAACTGCGGCAGTATGTTCTGCAGTTTGCTCCTGTCCTGGGCTGTCAATACCTTGAAAGAACCTCCGATCACCCTGCCGACAGCTTCTCAGGTGGATTACAGACCCAAACAGCTTGCCACATCAAGCTCTGACTCGAATGACCTGATATGCACACACACGCATGTACACACCCGTACATAGCTTTGTACAAGTGTGTATAGGTATACTCTGGCCTGCATGCGATCTCATTGTTGGTGCTTTAGGCTTTGAGGCTCTTCTGCTGGGAGTGTACGCACAGGAGATGCGGTTGAGAGGCGGACATGCGGTGCGGTATACCATCCCATCACTGGCGGTGCCATCGGCGTATCACAGACCCACAGCTGCGCAGTTGGCAGATGGCTCCGCTGGCGCTGAAAGCCTGGTCGTGGAACCGCCGCTGAAGCCGCTGAAAGGCGTCCGCGCCGGCCAGCGTCCTTTGCTTGTCGCCATAGCCGTCGGACAGTTCATCAGGCTGATAGCGATGATGCCAAAGGCTTCCCTCGTGCGCTTCTGCACCTGCTGCACAAGGTGCGTATTAAACAATGCTGCACACGCCTGAAAACTTGGTCAGGTGCATGGCACTGAGGTACAGTGCATGACGGTACAAGCTTGTTGCTGCCAGTAGAGAGGCACCTATACTCAGCTTGTGTCTTTGCATTGCAGCGGTGCAGGTATGGGCCCCTGTTCTTTGCATGCATGCCTCACTCGCGTTTATACCAGCGGCTATGCACCGTATTGAGTTTCTGTGCTTTGGTTTGCAGGGTGTCGACTCTAGGCTATACCTGGGCATCTTCCGTCAGCAAGGAAAATGCTTTTGCCGTCAGCGCCAGCGCTGTCACGCTGCAGATGCAAGATGCAGCAGACCACTCGCAGCCCAGCACAAAATCCCCAACATTGATCAGCAGCGCTTCGCTTTCCGCCCCGCTCACCCCTCTACCAGAAGCTTCTCAGCACAGAGTGCCTTTGCCCCTGAACCTGCTACAACAGTTCATCATTGGACTTGGCTACTGCCTTCACCAACAGGCTGCAGCGGGTATGTTGGTTACAAAGTGTGCGCTGTTCTGGCTGCAATGTGCATATGAGTTACAGTCTCCCACAGGCAAACATCAACAGCAGTGGTTTTATTGCTTTGTCCGCAGATATTGCTGCTCTTGCACTGCGCGCACTGCACCAACGGGTCACATATGACTTGTTTACGGAAGGCATTCTTCTCACGAGGAGCCTACTCGCTGCACACGAGGACTTTGTGAGCAGGCAAGCAGCAGGTCAATAGTTTTTGTATGGTTCACCCAACAGTGCAGCACCATGGGTGCCTTTGTTTTGATTGGCATGTGGAAATGACCGCTGCAATGCTACTGCGCGTGCACGCCAACGCACAACCAGTATGCACCTGTAAGCCAGTACACAACCAGGCAACCACTGCAATGCTTTGTCTTTGGTGTAATATGTTTTCTCAAAGTTGGTCTCAATAGCAAGATGTGTGAATCAGTAAGGATGCAGATTGGTTGGGATGCTTGCATCTTACGCGTCAATGTGTAATGCATGCGCCATTGCTGTGACACAACTGTCATCATTTTGTGTTTAGTTTCCTTGCATGTACGTTGTGTTTTTGCACATGACTGCATTACAGGCTCAATAGCGTGAGTGGCAGCTTGGGAGGTCGCCCTGTACAACTGGCACGCAACACAATGTTGCTGTTCGTAAATATAACCAAGCCTTCATGCTTAAGGCACGTTGCTGTTGATGTGTGGTAGCAGTCTTGATGTCACCGTATGACATATTGTGCACGCGCTGCATCTCACCATCAAGGCATCAGCGTGGTGTCCCTTCTACGTTGGTGGACTGTCACAATGCGCAAGCATGATAACATCCATCACGCCAAGCTTTACAACCACAATCGCATTTGCATCTTGTGCAAACCGTGTGTCAGGTAATGTGACCATGCCTGTTGCTTGGGAGCCGTGCATGTTAGCATAAGTGAGATTAGGACCAGACATAGCCTGCCAGTAACGAAGATAGTGTAGCAGCAAGTGTATGTGCTGATGGCCTGCAAGAGTGCATGCAATTTTTACCATGACGCAACTGAGTGCATATGCAACTACCTGTTGACATGTGTAGGTGTGCTACCCAGCACACACCATGGCACTCAGTTATGTTGGCCCTCGCATGCAGCTACAAGTGCTGACCATGACCTCTGCATGAACAGTGCCTTGCTGGAACAGAGTGTGCGCGGGGATTTGATGTGTCCATATCTCAACAGCAGCTATGTGATGCGAGTTTTTGCAGGCCGACACTTGCTGAACACACGTTGGAATACAAGCTAGGTGACGCTTATTTATATGCTATTACACCAAAGGGTTGCATGAGCCTCGCGGCGTGCGCTGCTTACAACACCTCCGCACCGCTCGCACACGAAGCTGGTGACATCCGCCGCAGCATCGTGCAATATGTTGGTTCTCCCTGTCTCCGCCAAAATGGACCCGGAAGCGTCTATGTCTGGGGCACTCATTGATGACGTGGATGGCAATTGCTGGTTTGTAGTAAAGTTTGACATCTGGGACGCGGCCAAGGAAAGAGTCTGCTCAAACGCCCGAGTCAACTCGTCCACTTCATCCCCACCAGCCTCAAGCTGGTTGGGCGAGGAAGCATAGGGCTGTTGTTGTTGTTGCTGGCCTGCAAGAAACTGCTCCCGTGCGTGCTGCAGAGTTCTTGACACCAGAGACTCTCCGCCCAGCAACTGCAGCGCTGTGATAAGCTGCAGCATCGACCAACTTCAATGTCAGTCGCGGCCACTGCAGTCACTGTCGAACACACACGCGCGCTGTCGCGCACATGCACACGCAAGCAAGTTCAGACCCAACAATTGCACAAATGCACGAGGGACAAACGGTTGTGGGTACTCGTACCCACATGCCAAACTGCGATGTACAAAATAAAGGACATGAGAATGCATCGATGCAACGCCATGGCGGCAAGCATACCGGACACACAGACAGTATGTTTGACTGTGGGTTGTGTCAACAACATCTACAAGGTATCACTTGCAACATATCCTTGTTTTACGCAAGCAAACATTGTTCAACTAGAGAATTGCAAATTTCGTGCTAGTTAACATCATCAACTAGCTGTGAACAGAACACACAGTCTCACCAGCTCAAAGGACTCCCTGAGGCGCGCCTGCTCCTGCAGCTGCTTCGCTTGCTGGAGCAACACGGCCACACTGGGTTGCTGAGCAGGCGACAGCAGCCTGTGGATGTCACTTGGCTGCTGCTGCTGCTGTCTCTGCATGCCTAATGTTGAACCCCTAACCCAGCACCAGCAGCGCTCAGCTTAGCATGCAGTGCACGAAGCTGCATGAAACACAGTGCCTCAGCTCAGCCTGCAATCGTAAGCTTAAGCTTAGCGCCGTCGCCGCCTTCTCTCCTTGTAAAGAGCGTCCGTCAGGCCGAGAGAGCTGCAAAGCACCACACGACGGCACGCACACCGTCAATGCCACCGCCACCGCCGCCGTCGTCAGCTCAGACGACAGTGCTTCAACGCAGCAGAGGCTGAATCTGGTGCGTCGTTGGCCTGGTTGTCATGTAGGCGGTTGGTGGCGGCAAGCAGGTGTGGCTGCTTGCTTGCTTGCTTGGTGACTGAGCGCTTTGTGTGGTATGTTGACTGAAGCACGGTGTGTTCGTGCATTTCGCAGCTTCCTGCATTGTTATTCCTGCATGCGTTACTTGCCTGTGCAATGGATGTCTCCAAAGCCAGATGGGGCGTGCTGGGAACAGCTGAGATTGCCAAGAAGGTGATTGTGTTGGTGTGCACCAGCTGTCACCATGCAATGCATGCTGACGATCAATGATTCTCTCTATGCTCAGCTTGTCTTTGATGACCAAATAGGTCATACCTGCCATCCAGCGGGCTCACAATGCTGCAGTCGTAGCCATTGCAAGCCGAACACTCGCGAAGGTTGGTCTCAATGGTTGATCACTGTGTCCAAACTAACTACTCTATTCAACCCTGCTCATGCCTACAACTGACAATGCTTTATACATTTTGAAAACGAGGATGCTTATGCGTACGCGTATGTGTATGTGTATGTGATTGCTTGCCCTTTCACGCTTGGTTGTTGTTGCACACCCAATCAACGAGTGTGTGCAGGCAGAAGCGTGGAGCAAAGAGCATGGCATTGACAAAGCGCACGGCAGCTACGACGCGCTGCTTGCGGATCCCAAAGTCGACGCTGTGTACATTCCGCTGCCGAGCGCTCTCAAGTGCGAATGGGCGGTCAAGGTAGTGTTTGTAAGTCGTTGTTGTTGTTGTTGTGGTGGTGGTGGTGGTAATGTGTTGGTTGTGATCAGGCTGCTCGTGCGGGGAAGCACGTGCTGGTGGAGAAGCCGTACGCTTCGGTCAATGATGTGCAGGTGTGAAGAGTGAGCTGTTACATGCATGTGCACACAGCTGAGCCGCATGCATGCACTGTGCAGTCCTGCCTGCTTGTGTTTGCGTTGAAGCCAAATCTGGGTAGTTGTTGATCATGTGTATTGGTTCCCGAGGGCTGGTAGCACGCAACTTGTGCAGACCGCAACATGTGCATTTTGTCATTACCAGGATGTAGACTGCGCACATTTCCACATCTGGTATAGAAGTGCGCGTATATACTTTACCTACAAAACATCGGCGATTGCATAGTCCTGTACACGTGTGGTGGTGACTACGTTTCTGTGGGTCCATGCATGCATGTGTGTGCGTGCACTCTCAGGCTATTGTCACCGCTTGCGAGCAAAGCCAAGTGCAGTTCATGGATGGCACCATGTTTGTTCACCATGTCCGCACCCGCACCATCCTCCAGGTAAGGTAGCTGCTACGTCAAGACACAGGCAACTCCTTGTCACACCATTACATATACTTTCTTCCCTTTGCAGTCAGTGAATGAGATTGGTGGCGCCAGACGCGTGATCTCTTCATTCACCTTCCCCCTTTCCGCTTACGAGGGCTACGAAGGAAACGTGCGCTTGAACGCGCAGCTCGAACCCCTCGGTTGCTTGGGTGGGTGAGACATCATGCTACCCATACAGCTCCGGCATGCACACTCATGCCACACCCCTCATGTATACGCATCTGCACGTGTGCATGCGATGTGGTGTTCGCGCATGCACACACATATACTCACTTGCAGGTGATGTGGGTTGGTATTGCGTCAAGCTTGCGCTGCTGGCGTTCAGTTGGGAACTGCCGACGACCGTATATGCAACAGGCCTGTGGTCGGATGGAAGCGCATCATTCAACGGCTCTAATGTGCCGTTCTCGGCCTCCGTAGTCCTTCGCTGGGCCGACGGACGCACGTCAATCTTTGACTGCGGGTTCGACAGCTGTTGGCGAGGCTCAGCTGAGGTATGTGTACTTGTCACAATTCAGCATCATTACAGGTTTGAAGCAAGCGATTGTTGTTGATGGTACCCCTGTCTTCGCCTCCATCCGTGTGCGACTGCGTGTGCGCATGTGTGCGTGTGAACATAGGTATGTGTGAGCATTACATACAACGGATGCCCTATGCATGTCTCTCTCAACCCTTGTTCTGCAACAGATTGTGGGTCCAAAAGGCTCTCTGAGTGCACACGACATGTTTCTCCCATTCGAGGGCAGCCCTGCCAACTTCCCTAACAACCCCGTAAACTACAAAGCCAAGCATCGACTCCAGACCGGTGATGGCGTAACCTTGGAGTACACGTCACCCGAGTGCATACAAGAGGTAGGTCATGGTCTTGTTGCATGAGCAACTACAGTGGCATCAATCAGACACACAACAACATGCCCACGCAAGCAACGTAGTAACACATCTCAGAATCACAAGCGTACTCAGCAGTTGTGTAAGGTAGAGCAAGGGTTGATTGGTGCGTATATTTAAAACACTGTAACCCCCTGTTGCACAGGTTGCAATGATCGAGCGATTGTCGGCGATTGCTGCGAGCAAACAGTTGGAACCTGAGTGGCCACGTCAAGCGCTTCTCACACAGGTTGGATGTGTGTGGCCCTATGTTGCATGTGTATTGCATATGGTTGTGTGCTTGCAAAAACAGGTGTTTCTGCTTTGCAGATTGCACTGGCTGCTGTGGCGGACGCCTTGAAGCAAGGGCACATCATTGATGTCCCGCAGTTGTCAGCGTAGATATAATTCTACATTATGTTAGTAATGTCTTTGTTTGCTCGCTTGTGCAGTGCTGTCAACTCTCAGGGCCCAACCGATGATTGGCAACAAACATTCGCGCAAAACTTTGTCCTATGCATCGCAAATTGTGTGCATGAGACGCACACCCTCGCATGCGGCGTACAGTGCACAACCAATGGACTACAGAGTGCTGTCATTTATTCATATACATGTGTGATAACGGAGCAGTACACATGCCATCGCGCCGGTGCACACAGCGCATATTACCAGATACCGCTTGCTTTACACTGCTGCGCACGAGACATGGACCATTGCACCGCAACATATCACACAGGATATGTTGAACATAGGGGTAGAACATAGGGGCCAATAGAGCAACTAGGCAAGGCACAGCACAGAACACAGACCAGCAGCCAACATGTGACCTAAACTCGCATCCTGTACTAAGCGACAATAGCGATGACTTATTAGCCACAACTGCCATGCTCTATGACTCGCCGCGATTGCGTGGAGTTAACCCTGCATCCTGCCTATCAGTTCACTGTCTAATAACGGCACTTTCAAGAATACAGTGTATTGACAAGTGGACGCAAAACATGCATAAGTCATGCGGCAGGCCATCACATTTATGGTAGTCCGTTTTGGACAAGAGTCCCCGAACCAGGGACAGACTCCAATCGCGTGCTTCCTTCCACACCAACTTGCAAATTCGTGTTTGTTGTCAGCGCAAGTTGAAATGCCAAAAGAAACGGGTGTCAACAACCGAAGTATGGTTCACAACGTTGTGCGCATAGCAGTGGGCGGACATGACAGTCGCATGGACAGCCTCAGTGCATGTCCAACAACCGTGCGCGCTATGTTGAGTGAGCATGAGCAACATGATTAGTGCACACCTTGCCATGGCACCTAAGGCAAGAGCAAATTCTTTGGGAGACTTCTTGCTGCTCGGGTTCTTCAACAGCCTCTTCGTCACTTGTCAGCGCATGCAAGTCATTAGTTGGCATGTCAATAGTCTCTCGCAAGTCTGATTGTTGCCATGGTTGCTGAGAGGGGGCAGCACTGCCGGTGCCAGCCATGTTGACAGTCAGCTGTAGATCATACTGAAGTTGAAGTGGAGTTGTCGCTGCACTGCCGGTGCCAGCCATGTTGACAGTCGGCTGTCCATGGAATTGCAGTGGAGCTGCTGCGGCACTGCTGGTGCTGGCAACATCGACAGTTGGCTGTTCACCTGACTGTTGCTTTGGGCGAAGTGTGGCTGCCACTCCACTGGTAGTGATGCCGGCCACATGGACAGTCGGCTGTTGATTTGCGGGAGGCCTACAAAAATCCTGCAGTTATACCATATGCACTGGCACCATCAACTGACAGCAATACACAGCAAGGCAGCTAGTGCACGTGCAGTTTGTTGACAGTCTCCTAGCATGTGAAGGACATATTACTGGTGAAGGCTGTCACAGCAACGATAGCAGCTGGCATGCACAGAAGACCGCGTGACCATTGCAGAGAAGCAAGTAAGGTCAGCAAGTTAACTTACTGCTCATGCTGCTGGCTAATCTCGCCTTCCAGCTGGTCGTGCGTGGCCTCAACTTCATGGGCAGGCTGTGGGTTGTCAACATCGTGCTGCACATCAGCCGCCTGCTCCGGCAAGGGTAGGGAACTCTGTTGGCTGCGACGGCGGTGGCTACGACTGATGTTCCTCTTATCGGCTGGTGGCAAGTTGATTTCTAGCTTGGTAGTAATGTCCCTGACAAACTGGACAGCTTTTTTGCTTGCCATTGATATTGCGCCAGCATTCCGCCACAAAGTACACCGCCAAGAGGCCGCCGCCGCCGCCACCAGCAACAAGAGCGCCGCCTGCTCCCTCCTCCGGCGCCACCTCACTGAGCGGTAAAACCCTACTGCACATACCACAGTACTCTGAACCCATGCACGTGAGATGACAGTCGCACCATGCAAGGTGCTTGACTCTATGGAGTAACTGCACACCGTTTGATATGTCTGGATCGACGGTTACATGAGGCTGCCATGAAGACTTACCCTTGACAGTTGCATCATGCATGGTGCGACTATCAAAAAGCTAAGCGTGCATCAGCGATGGTCCCAATCACTATTCTGCGGACCAACCTAGAACCGTACATGGTCCGTATTCTCCCAGACCTTCGGACCAGAAAGAGCTTGGTTAAGTCAAGGACCATGTAGGGTCCGCAATCATATGATACAATGTGGACCAATAGCTACTTGCTTAGATTAAGGACCATGAATCGTCCGTACACTCCCAGACCTTCGGACTAAAAAGAGCTTGGTTAAGTCAACGACTATATAGGGTCCGCAATTATACGACAATGTGGACCAATAGCTGCTTGGTTGGATTAAGGACCATGAATGGTCCGCAATTTGTTAGCATTTGGACCAGTAAGAGCTTGTTAAGGCGGCAAACCATATATGGTGCGTGCTGCTCGTCAAAAATGACCGATAAGCTGAGCGTGCACCAGCAACCGTCCGCCCAATTAGTGTGGTTCGGATCAGTCCCATCGATTGCATTCACCGCAACACATATGGTCCGGCATTGTTGTGGTCCAGAACACGCATGGTCCATATACATATTGACAGTTGGACCGGTAATATGCCTGGTCCGGCTGCAGACCGTATATGGTCCAGTCTTTCGCGGCCAGTAGCACCGGTAATATGTCTGGTCCAGCCACGCACCACATCTGGTGCGTGACTGCGCACCAGGATTTGAGACCCCGAACAGACCATGCACGGTCCGTCCCCTGCGGACCAGGCAGTCCTGGCCCACGGGATACGGACCATGCATGCTCCTCGGGGTCCGTGAAGGGACCATACCTAGTCCTTGAACGTCAATCGGTGTGAACAAGCTCGGCTTGTTGGCAAACATGGTCATCTGCAGGTGCTCCACGTACACATCTTTTCTCCGCACGATCTGTCGCACCTTGGCCATGGCTATGTCAATGTTGCAATTGACATCAGCCAATATGGTCGTAGGCAGTTTGTCGTAATACTGCGCCATCTCTCGCGCGGCACCAGTGGCTCTGCAGAAGTCTAGGTTTTTGCTCGCCACGCCTGCATCGATAACCTGGGCGGTGATGCTGCGGAGAGTGTCCCCCCTGCCGTCGTCGTCCATGGTGTCCAGCATGGCCCAAAACCTGCTCGAGCTGGGGCGCTTGTGATCATCCAGCACACTTTGCGCTATGGATGGCCTGACGCGAAACACACAATGGTAGAAGCAATTACCATCCGTAAACGAAGTGAAGTGGTCTCATGAGGCGAGCTGACCACCTAGTACAACCGATGGTTGTACGCGAGTTGCGACTAGCTCCTCTAATGTTTCGCTGGCAGGTGGTGACCCCTGCTGCATGCGCATACAGCACTCAAATAATGTGTCCAATTGTCGATGGCAAGAGCCACAGTGATTGATAAAGTACCTAAGCTTGGGCAGACTGCCGGCTTCAACTCGTAGCGGGTGGGTGCAGAAGCCACATCGGATGTTGCATTGTGCTGTGGTCTCCGGTTGTGGCAAGAAGGATTGTTGCACCGCAATCACCGGTGCTGCTCGTGGACGAGACGGCAGTACATGAAGGACTGGTGCCGCAGAAGGTGGATGCGCTCTGGCTGCGAGGGGAGCAGGTGCGGAAGGTGAGACCCATGATAAGATGGCTCACAATGTTGCAAAGGACGACCATAAGCTTATGCATGTGCCTGACGCATTGTTACTAAGGCACAATCATAAAAGACAGCGTCTTACCTCAATGGCCCGTGGGCTGCATAGAGCAGGGGAAGCCATGGGGGCTGACAAGATGGTATTGGGTGCACTCCCCGCCACCCTCAATTGCAGACTCGTCACGGAGCTCGAGCCATGGGCACAGGATGCGCCACTGCCCCAATGGACATGTCGGGATTCAACAGGCCAACATGCATGTCAAACTAATGCCGCATTCCGCCGCGCCCATCAGCAAGTTGGATTGAAGGACTAGGTGATGGGATTGAATCCAGGCTTGCATAGGAGCTCCAACAAGACCTGGTGCATTGTGGTGCTGTCAACCAATCACATATGGGTTAGCTGCATACTTGCGACAATGCAAATGCAATAGTTAACTGCGTCACACCGTCATCAGTTCGTTGCTTCGAACAGTCACCTGCGGCATTGCTGGTTGATGCACGAATGATTGCATGAACTGCGTTATTGCTGGTTGTTGTTCTACTGATTAACATGCCAGATGAATGGCCACGCGCCCCTGTGCTCAAACCCAGCCTACTTCGTTCGGCACGCGCGCGCGACTTCGCACGCTCACGCACATTTTTGCATGCAAAGATAGGCATGCATTGGTGGTGCATGCAGTCGACATGCACAGCGAGGTTCGCAATAACATACCACCGCCCAGCTCTGTCTATCTGCTCTGGCTTCCGCAATATCGGCTTGACTGTGGCGTAGGTATGGGTGAATAGTGGCGGCCTGCAGCCACGCTACATGTATCGCATGGACTGCGTCAAAACCCAAATTGCTCTTGCAAGGAAATGCATGTGACTGTTGAGCGTATTTTTGCATTCCTTTGAGCCTGTTCCCACAGCCGCAATTGGTCCCGCATGGTTCTGACAAGGGGCTCCAAGGACTGCAGCTCCTGATCCACTCTTTGTTGTAGAACGCGAGCCACAAAGCAGCTTCTTATGTGAAGATCGTCCTTGATGGCTTGCCTGCTGGTTTGTCCAATGTTGGTGACGCATGTTAGACAGCCCCATTGCTGACGCCTACCATGATCCATGACGTGGCGCCCGTTATTTGCTGGCTTCGCTGCTTGAACTTTTACGACGACAACTTCTCGCAAGATGAGCCACGCCGCCGCTGCCGCCGCCGCCGCCTCCCACTCCTCTTGGTCCTCCGCCTTCTAGTTGAACCCAGGTCCACTATGCCCAACATTCGACCCGTCATTGACCCGATGCCTCTGCTTGCCATCATCCGGCCATCAATGAAGCTGTTAGGGTGAGTGCACGCTAACTCCAATTAAAGCTGGTCGAGCAATGGCTCTGTCGTACCATTGATGGTACGACAGAGCCATTGTACGCCAATGGCTGGGGTTGGACGACATGCCTCTGTCGTACCATAAATGTTATGCCAAGCCATTGTTACCCTTGGTTGTACGAAGCATTGATGGTACGAATACATAAGTCGTACCATCAACCATAGGAGAGAAGGACGCACTACAAGTGCGACTCTAACGCGGGACACTAGACGTTAAAAATCGCCTCAATTCTGTTTTCACGCCTCGTGCATTTGGGCGGTGTTGAAGGTATTACATGGGTGATGCTTGTATCCGGTCAGCTTGCCCTTCATACAGGTCGAGGGTCGAAGGTACCAGGAAGAAGCGCGTGGACTCCAGACTTAGCAAGACGGTCGAGTCATGACGGACTCCGGACCAGGCTGCTTGGTAGAGCCTTGGGAGAAATCGCGTAGCTTCGTGGATACGTAAGCTTAGCAGGCGTGGCTTAGCTTGTTGGAAAGCTCTGGTTGTGAGCTAGACAGCGTAGCTTACAGAACAGCAATCGGCTGAGTATAGCGCACGCGGTGCTTACCAATGTAGACGTGTGTAGAGACTGGCGGGGTATAAAGCCCAGACTTGTTGCAATGAAGAAAAGAGGTCACGATGTAGCATGTGTGCGGATGCTATGGCAGCAGTAGCAGTTATGCTCTTGTGTTGATGTTGTTGGCGTGTTACTTGCACGTGTGTATGTCAACAGGCGGGCCAACTAGCAACAGCAGCGTTGCTGCGGCAGCGCCACCATCAGCTAAGCTGGCGGCACCCAACTATCAGTTAGATGATGCCTCGTGGTCCATCTGTAGGTGCACCTCGTTGTGGAGGCCGGCGCCCCAAGTCCACATTGCCCCCAGTGTTCAACCGGCAACGGTCGCCGACCAGCAGCAGCCACTCTTGGCCAACCAATCGCAGCAAGACCCCGCGCTAACACCCAACCTACACAACCCCCACCTGACACCGCAGTCGCAAGGGCTAGAATGCATGCGTTTTCTCAGTGCACCGTGCACGTTGCTTCTTGCTCAACTTCAAACATTGATGCTTGCTTCTTTTATGACTGGCACAGTTACTCACTGCATGCGTTCTGGATGCACTGTGCATGTTCAACAAGTTGCTTCTTGGTCAACCGTGAGGGTTGCATCTTTCACGGCTGACAGCATGACTTACGTGGTGTGCTTCAGAGGGTTAAATGGAACCCCCAACCAAAACGCATTTGGCTGTCACATAGCAACCTGGGTCGTCAGCAACCCTTCCCCAAGCAAGTCGAAGATTGGCAACAAGGTAAGCACTGTGTGACACCGTGACACTGTGTGTAACGGATTGTTCTTGTGGACAGCATTTGCGAAATGCCGTTGTTGAAATCATTAACGGCCACTAGGTAGAGAGCCACGTTTATCCCAAGGAGGACACTATTCTTCACGTTATGTGTCAAGTGCTGTGAATGCTTTAAGAGCTCACTGCAACGTGATACTGACCAACCTGCCCGTCACAGGCAGTTGGCTTTGACCATGACGACGAGGCCGATGCGGCCAAGTTCTATGAGGTGTACTGACCGCCCAAGGAGTGCCCCTGCCATTGGAGTGTCGCCTTGAAGAAAGCTACGCAAGTCCGATTTGAGAACGTCACGAAGATCAAGCATGACCTTGAAGGAGTACAAATGACACTGTTTGATAGCACACACGGAGTTTTTTCCACGGACCAGCCCTGGTCCGCACGTACGGACCAGGGCCAAAACGCCAGGGCGGCTTGGGGCCCGGACCAGGGTCGCCCGCCTTGGTCTGCACGAGGGGACCAAGCCTGGTCCAAAAATGCGGGTTTGTCACGCTTGGTCCCCGGACCCGGACTAGGGCTGGTCACGATCATAGACCGATACTAACCGGACCAGTTATGGTCCTCTGTAAGGACCATCATTGGTCCGATTTTGTATGAAATCCTTGCACTCTGAACCATGTGTGGTCCGGTTGGCACCTTTTGTGGTAATTTCTGGCCGGCTGCAGCCGGACCAGCATGATAAACTGACCGGCGGCGGTTAGATGCTATCAATCAACCGTTGCGGCTGACTACGGTCAGCCACAGCTCCACCGTAATTAGGCCTGGCGGGCGGCCTGGTGCTCTATACCAAGAAAACCAGGCCACATCGCTGCCCTGGTAGTGCGGGCCTCGAAGCGACCAGGCCAGCATGATTAAGGCCAAGGGCTTGGCGGTCGCCAGGCCATAGACATGGCTACCACCATCACCAACGGCGCCACCGCTGTTGCAAGCCTGGGTAACAACATACACCAGGCCACAAGCACATGTGTACATGCAATTCCTCTAGACCCTTCATGCAGATGTAATGACGCTCAGGCCGCATACACACCAGCAATAAGTGCATTACCTGCCACTAACAGCATGCAACAACCACACTTACACGTCAACATAGCAGTAAACAGTAGAATGGGTATAGCGGTCTTTCAAGTAAAATAGTAAAGCCAGTACAATGAAGCTTCACAACCCTCTATGACAAGCAACCGCTTATACTTGCTAACCAAACACTAGCAAAACCAATGCATGATAATGAGCGCAACTACGCCAACTTCTTACCTGCTGCGTCACCCTTGTGCTATCTTCACTGCCCTCCTTGAGTGATGCGCCTCCTTCATGTGCGAGGCCTACCAGCGTTTGTGATTGCAAATGTTGATGTAAGCATCATGAACATGATGTTCACTAGAAATGCATGCGTAGGTGGGTGTGGGAGAGATGGTAATGATCACACACGATGTGTATACATGCGTGTGTTTGTGACTGAGCGTGTGCTGCATAATACGTGCAACCTTTGAGGTGAGGATGTGCAACCAGTGTGCGAACGACTTCAACGTTGTCTGAGTGCACCTTACCAGCCGCCTGCTCGTGCACACACACGCAGGCGGTTTGTAAATGTCAATGTGCATAACGAATGTGCGGGTGCCTGCATGTGTGCAGAACCGTGAATGAATGTGCGACTGCGTGTGACTGTTCATTTGCTCGTGCTACTATTGATATGGATGTCAGTGCATACACGCGACTGTGTGTGTGCAACTGTTCATGTTCATGTGTTTGAATGCGTGTAACAATTGCGCAAATAAGTGCATGTGCAACGGATGCGTGTGTGTGCGCGTGCATTCTTACATGTGTACGAGTGCAAATCTGTTCATGCGTATGTAGGTGCATGAGCTTATGCAAGACTCACATTTGCCACTCAACGGTGCCGGCCTGCACGAGCCTTGACTTTGTTAGCAGTGCTGAGACCATTCAGCACCGCTGCATGCGCGGACACCAATGTCATCGCTCCTTGCTGCACCACCATCGCATGGGAGTGGTGGTTTGAACGCGGTTGCGCTGGAGCAGGCACATGTCTGCACATACGGGGTAGCCTACATTTTATACAAAGGCTGCAATGCAGCAATCATCAACACAACAGCACATACCAACTTCTCTCCCTTTGCCCCCATTGCGGAAAGGGCCCTTCCGCTCTCGCCCCTACTGAGCACTAATTAGCGCGCCATCCGCATCCTGTACGTGCTGAGCAGGAGTGAGTTGAGAAGCAAGCGCCTGCACGTGCGCGCTTGTATGCGCCTCGTTTAAAGAGAAGGGAAGGGCGAGGGGGGGGGGGGGGG